>PVLC010004410.1:34492-62026 GCA_004027655.1 Graphiurus murinus
CGCACGCTTGTAATCCCAGCATTCGGGAGGCTGAGACCGGAGGATCCGGGTTCGCGGCCAGCCTCAGCTACCTAGTGAGGCACTCCGCAACTTAGTGAGACTCGGTTTCAAAATAAAGAATAAAAAATAGGGCTGGGGGTATAGCTCGAAGGTAGAATGCCCCTGAGTTCAATCCCCAGTACCGCAAAAAAAAAAAAAAGAAATTAAACAATTTCATTTGCAAAAGCATCAAAAATAATAAAATAGAAGTAATGGCACATACTTGTAATACCAACTACTAGGGAAGATGTGGCAGGAGGATCACAAATTTGGGGGATTGAACCCAGGGGCATTCTATCTACAACTTGGGCAATTTAGTGAGACACTGTCTTACGAAATAAAAATGACTGGGAATATAGATCAGTGGAGGAGCACTGAGTATGGAGAAAAAAAATAATAAAATACTTGGGAATAAACCCAACTAAGCAGGTGAAGACTTATACAATGAAAACTATAAAATATTGCAGAAAGAAATTAAAGATGGCACAAATACAGAGAAAAAAATCTCAAGCTAATGGATTTGGAAAACTTAATGTTGTGATATACATACTACCCAAAGTGATCTATGGATTCAGTGCAATCCTTATCAAAAGCCAATCATATTTTTGCAAAAATTGAAAATCACTTCCTCAAATTCACATCCATTTCCAAAAGGCCCCCAAAAAAGCCAAAACAATTTTGAAGAGAACAAAGTTGGAAGACGCACATTTCCTGATCTCAAAACAGAGTACAAGTTGGGCACAGTGGTTATGTGCCTGTAATCCCAGGATGTGGGAAACGGACAGGAGGAGTACAGATATGAAGCCAGCCTGGGAAATTTAGTGAGATCCTATTTCAAATTTAAAAATGAAATAGGGTTTGGGTTGTAATTAAGAGGTAGAGCAACACTGGGTCAATTCCAAAGTACCACAAAAACAACGGTATCCAAAACTATGTGGTGCTGGCATAAAAACAAAGAGATCAAGGGAATAGTATTAAGCACCCAAAAATAAACCTTCACATATAGAGTGTCAAATGATTCTTTGACAAGAGTGCCAAGAACACTCAATGGGAAAAGAACAGTCTCTTAAATGGTGCTGGGGAAACGGAATATCCACAAACAAAAGATTGAAGTTGGACTCATACAATAGATAAAAATTAACTCAAAACAGATTACAGACCTAAAGGTAAGACCTAAAAACTTAAAACTCCTTATGGAAATAGGGGGAAGACTTCACAACAATGCAGTTGGCAATGATTTCTTGGATGTGATACCAAAAGGACAGCCAACAGAAAGAAAATTAAAAAACGGGAGAACTAGATAACTTTAAAACTTTTGTGCTCAAATGACACTACCAACAGAGTGAAAAGGCAAACTAAAGAATGGAATAAATATTTAAAAATTATATATTTGATAAAGGAGTTAATATCCAGATTATATTAAGTATCCTACGAGACAATGAAAATAAAAAAGCTCAATTTTTAAAACTGAACACTCTTCTGAACAGACATTTCTCTGAAGAAATACTCAAAAGGCCAACAGCATATGAAAAGATGCTGAATGTCAGTAATCACAGAAATGCAAACCAAAACTTGAATGAAGCCGAGCGTGGTGGCACACACCTGTAATCCCAAAAAAAAAAAAAAAACTTGAATGAGCTTGAGGCTGAAACAAAAAGATCTCAGGTTCGCATCTAGCCTCATAACTTAGCAAGGCCCTCTGAACTTAGTGAGACCCTGATTCAAAATAAAAAATTTAAAAAAACAGAATGAGGTATTATCTCAAACCAATTAGTAGAGCTAAGAGTTTTTTTAGTAAGTTACATATTAGGCAAGGATGTGGAGAAACTGGAACTCTTATGTACTGTTGATAATACTGTAAAATGTAACCTATAGGATACACAGTATGGAAGTTCCTTTTAAAATTAAAAACAAGCTGGGTGTGTTGGTGCACATTTGTAATTCCAGTACTTGGGAGGCTAAGACAGGAGGATCACAGGTTTGCAGCTAGCCTCAGCGACTTAATGAGGTCCTCTGAAACTTAGTGACCCTGTTTCAAAACAAAAATAAAAAACAGGGCTGGGAGTGTAGCTCGGAGGTAGAATACCCCTGGGTTCAATCCCCAGCACCACACACACAAAAAAAATTAAAAACAGAACTACCATATGATTCAGCAATCCCACTTTCGAAAACAGGGCTCTTGACAGGTATTTGCACAACTGTGTTCATATCAGCACTATTTACATTAACCAAGAGGAGGAAGGAACCCAAATGTCCATCTATAAATGAATGATAAACAAAATGTGGTATACACATAGATTGTTGTATTTATTATTTAATCTTACAAAGGAAGGAGATTATTTCACTATACTACTACATGGATCAACTATAAGGGCATAAGCTAAGTGAAATAAGTCACAATAAGACAAATACCACATAATTCTACTTATAAAGTATGTGAAGTACCCAAACTCATAGAAACACCTAGTAACAGGTAGTTACCAGGGAATGGGGACAAAGGAAAAGGAGCACTGTTTAATAGGTATAAAGTTCTGGATTTGCAAGATAAAAATTTCCTAGAAATCTGTTTTATAACAATGTGAATATACTTGACACTAATAACCTATACACCTAAAAATGGCTATGACAGAGCAGGTGGGGTGGCATATGCCTGTAATCTCAGTACTTGAGGAGGTTGAGATAGGAAGATCACAGGTTCAAGTATAGCCTGGAGCCGGGTGAGGTGACGCATGCTTGTAATCCTAGTACTTGGGAGTCTGAGACGGGAGGATCATAAGTTCAGCAACTTAGTGAGGCTCTCAGCAACCTAGTGAGATCCAGTTTCCAAATAAGAAATAAAATCAGTCTGGGGGTGTAGCTTGGATAGAATGCCTCTGGGTTCAATTCCCAGTACCAAAAAAAGAAAAAAAGCACAGCCTCAGCAACTTAGTGAAACTCAGAAATCAAGAGAAACACTGTTTTAAAGCAAAAAATAAAAAGGGCTGGGGGGTATACTTTGGTAGAATGCCCATGGGTTCAATCCCTAGTACCAAAAAAAAAGACTATGATAGCAAATTTTGTTGTGCTTTTTAAACCAAAATAAAAAATTGTTAATCCCCTTTATTTGAACAAGCTTCTACCATATGGCACAGACTCACAAGATTTTACTTAAATTGCCAAACGTTTGAGAATATCTTTCAAACATAACTATTGGTATCTTTTAAGATTAATTTTATAAATTAAGACCAGTGTATCTATGATATCTACACACACAGTACTTTATTTTGGTAAGCACTTTTTGTCTTCTATTTAATAAGGTAAAATGCACCAAAGCTTATATATAATTCACAACAAAATATAATGAAATAATCTAGCTTTTCCATAAAAGAGTACTTGGCTGAACAACATGAGTTGTCCCAGCAACTACATTTTTAAAGTTACCCCGAGATATGAAAACTAACATTGAAATTCTTTACACAAACATTCAACATTTCTCTTACTTGTTCAATATTTGATGGTACAAGTCTCATAGTTACTAACAAGGAAAGAGCAGGCAACTGAAAGCTGAGGGAAAACAAACTTCAAGAAGCCAAGAATGATGTTGCATGCCTGTAATCCCAGGTACCTGAGGGGCAGAGGCAGGAGGATCTACTAAGGCAAGTCCAGGCAACACAGTGATACCCCAGCCTTAAAAAAAAAAAAAACAAAGAAACAAAAAGCCAGCAATGACCCTCAAAAGCAATGCAAGCAAGATGCATTTAAGGGTTAGGATGCTACATGGCCTTGTGATAATACTAGAAATTAGGAGTCACTGATTTCTAAAATGCACATTTGATTGCATTAAACTGAAGGGAACGTATACAACATACAGATAATCCAGTAAGAACACATGGCAAAATACCTTACTGGAGATGAAGAAGGGGGTTGCACATACATGTGTGTACATAGAATACTGGCCCCTCACATTTTGTAACCTATCCCATTTTCAATGCCTTTCTATATCCATCTAAATACTTTAGTATGCCATGCAAACAGACTAACCCCCAATCTGAGCTCTGAAAATTTTTTAAACTTTCCTGGAGCAATTGAAACCAAAATACTGTATTATTCTTAAACCACCATGAATACATTAAAGCATCCTGCAAAACATCCTAAGGACTATATATTATTAAAAACATATACTAAGACCATTATTTCTAGTTTTGGGGTAGACATAAAAGTATACTTTACTGCAGAGAACTTTAAACTATTATTGTGTAGAGATTCATAGTTATATTACTCCAACTCTAATGTTATGACATTGTTTGCTGTACCAATAGTTTATCTGCTAAGTCATCAGTTAGGAAAGAAACTTCTCAATTAGAAATTTTTTTCTACAGAAAAATGTGTTGTAATGATCTACTTCACAAAAAGACATTTGCCAAATAATTGTTTAGAGACTGAGAACATATATTTGGAGATACATGTATGAGATGATTCTTCATACGCAAGGATCTCCCATCATATTCTGATAGCTTTTTTTTTTTTTTGGTACTGGAGATGGAATCCAGGGGCATTCTAGCATCAAGCTATATCGCCAGCCCTTTTAATTTTGAAACACGATCTCACTAGGTTGATAATGTTCTTGCTAGGTTTCTAAGGTTCTGGCTAAGTTGCTGCAGCTGGCCTCAAATCTGAAATCCTCCTGTCTTGGTCTCCCCAAGTACTGGGATTACAGGCAAACACCACCACACTCCATCAATTATTACTTTTGCAAAAGTACTCAAAATGGCTGGGTGTGGTGGCACACGCTTGTAATCCCAGTACTTTGGAAGCCGAGACAGGAAGATAGCTGGTTCGCAGCCAGCCTCAGCTACTTAGTGAGGCCCTCGGCAACTGAGACCCTGTTTCAAAATAAAGACTAAAAAATAGGGCTGGGGGTATAGCTCAGCGATAGAATGTCCCTGGGTTCAATCCCTAGTACCGCCAAAAAAAAAGTACTCAAAATGTGTTTTATCATGATAATCTCCTCCCTCCTTCCTTCTTTCTCTCTCCTCCCCCATCAATGACCGTGCTCAGCTCTCCTGATCAATATATCCCAAGAAAGGAGAAATTTTTCTTCTCCAGCTGTTTCATGTAAATTATTCTGTTGATGTCTGCCAAATATCCCACTCTTGTATCATTCTACTTGAATGTTTTATTCCATTATGTCTGACACATGTTAATCCCATGTCACTAGCTTTTGCTAACCATAACTTACTATTCAAATGTATTTTGTCTGCCCATTTTTCAGCCCAAAGTTGCAGAGCAACAAGAATTGTTTACTGATTGTTATATGCTTTTTTTTTTTTTGGTGAGGAGGGGGTTACTGTTAAATGAACCTAGGAGTGCTTTAACACCGAGCTTCATCCCAGACTTGTTTTATTTTGAGACAGGGTCTCAGTTAAGATGCTGAGCCTCAAATTTGTAACCCTCCTGCCTCAGTCTCCTGAGTAGCTGAGACAACAGGAATGCACTACCACGCCTAGCCACTGTTTTTATATATATATATATATTTTTTTTTTTTTTTTCTCTTTTGTGGTAACAGGGATTGAACTCAGGGGCATTCTACCTTCAAGGTACACCCCCATCCCTATTTAATTATTTGGAAGAGGGTATCAGTTGCTGATGGTCTCCATTAAGTGGCTGAGGCTAGCCTTGTACCTGTGATTCTCCTGTCTCAGTCTCCCAAGTACTAAGATTACAGGCATGTGCCACTACACCCTGCCTGCTATATACTTTTTAGTACAGTTGTTAGTAAACCTATTTCATATAGATCATAACTTGGGGATAACGAACTGATTAAAAAATCAGTGTGGCACATTCAGCTCTCACTGACCTCATGTAAAAAGGCATCAACAAATCTCTGAAGATCTTGTTAGGTCTAACAGACCAAAAGTCTTCATCAAATTGTGTTGACCAAGCTGGGTGTGGTGGCGCACACTTGTAATCCCAGTACTTGGGAGGCTGAGACAGGAGGATTGCAGGTTCACAGCCAGCCTCAGCAATTTAGTGAGGCCATATGCAACTTAGTGAGACCCTGTTTCAAAATAAAAAATAAAATAAGGCTGGAGATGTAACTCAGAGGTAAAATGCCCGTGGGTTCCATTCTCAGTACCACAAAAAAAAAATATTGATCAATGTGCTACCTTTCATACAAGAAACAGTTGTGAAATAAGAATGTGTCTGTGAGCCGGGCGTGGTGGCGCATGCTTGTAATCCCAGCATTTGGGAGGCTGAGACCGGAGGATCCGGGTTCGCGGCCAGCCTCAGCTAACTAGTGAGGCCCTCCACAACTTAGTGAGACTCGGTTTCAAAATAAAGAATAAAAAATAGGGCTGGGGGTATAGCTCGGAGGTAGAATGCCCCTGAGTTCAACCCCCAGTGCCGCAAAAAAAAAAAAAAAAAAGAATGTGTCTGTGAGCCAGACTTGGTGGGGCATATCTGTAATCCCAGTACTTGGGAGGATGAGATAGGAAGATCACACATTTGAGACCAGTCTCAGCAACCTAGCAAGACCCTGTTTCAAGAAACAAAAAAATGAGCCAGGCATGGTGGCGAACACTTGTAATCCCAGTACTTGGGAGCTGAGACAGGAGAATCACAGATTCAAAGCCAGCCTCGGCAACTTACCAAAGTCCTCTGTAACTTAGTGAGACTCTGTTTCCAAATAAGAAATAAAATAGGTCTTGGGTAGAATGACTGAGAGGTAAAATGACCCTGGTTCAATCCCCAGTGCTGCAAAAAAATAAAATAGGGCTGGCGGTGTAGTTCAGAGGTAGAACACCCCCGGGGTTCAATCTCCATTACCCCCTGCCAAAAATGTGTATATGGATGGATGGATGGATTTGTTTACATAAAAAGAAATACTGGGGGGCTGCAATATAGCTTAGTGGTAGAATGTATTCCTAGCATGAGTAGAGCCCTGGGTTCAATCTCCAGCATGGCAATAATAATTATACAGAATAGAGCCGAGCATGGTAGCACACATCTGTAATCCCAATACCAGGGAGGCTTAGAATAGGATTGCGGGTTCAAGACCGCTTCAGCAATAGGGAGACTCTCTGCAACCTAGCGAGATACTGTTCCAAAATAAAGGGGGGGGGGGCCTAGGGATATAGCTGGAAGGTAGAATGCCCCAGGGTTCAGTCTTCAGTACCCAAGAAAATTACATGGAATTATACACATATAAGCACAGTGCATGCAGACCTGGTAAAATCAGAATATACTATGCAGATTGTACCAATGTCAACTTCCTGGTTTTGGTATTTTACTATAGTTACAGAAGATGCCACCACTGGAAGAAAGTGAGTTAAGAATACAAAGATACCACACTTCTATTTTTGCAACTTTCTATAAATCTTTTACTATACTAAAATTTAAAAGTTTGTGACAGAAGTGATAACAAGAACATAGACATCTGCACACCCATATTCATAGCACTATTATTTTCAACAGCCTAAATATAAAAGGAACTTAAGTGTCCATCAACTGAATGGATAAACAAAATGTGACAGTCACATACATACAGTGGGCTATTATTCAGCATTAAAAGGAAAGGAAATTCCAACATATGCTATGACATGGATGAACCTGGAAGACATGCTGAGTAAAATAAGCCACTCACAAAGGAACAGATATTCTGTAATTCCACTGATAAGGAATCTGAGGTGCCTAAAGGAATCAAATACAAAAAGAAAGTGGAATGGTGGTTGGGTTGCCAGGAGGAAAAAGTGGGGAATTAATGTTAAATGGGTATAGAGTTTCAATTGGGAATTATTAAAAAGTTTTGGAGATGCATGTGGTGATGACTGCCCAAAATGTTAATGCCACTAAATTGTACACTTAAAATAGTTTTGAATGGTATATTTGATGTTATACATATTTCACCAAAATAAAAATTTTAACACAAAAAAGTAAATTAGAAGTACTAATAGGAACTCATGATTTTAAAGATCTAGCAAACACATGTATATTGACTACAGTGTATTAAAATACACTAAATCAATGAAAATCTGCAAAAAAAAACCTCAAAACAAAAAAAAAATCTACATTAACATTATACTTACTAAATCAACACCTTAACTTAAAACTGGTAACTAAAAAAAAGGCATTTACTCTGCCTTTCCACTAAGAATTATATTTCAGGGTAACAAACAATCCTGGTTGATAAAGGAATGCTCTTGGTTTAAAGGAAGCCAGTAGGACTGAGAATGTTGCTCAGTGGTAAAGCACTTGCCCATGATCAAGGCCCTGAGTTCAATCTGCAAAATGAAAAGGCAAAAACGAAAAGAAAAATAAAGAAAACCAGTGAATACAAAATGACTGAAAGAACTTGAAAGTTACTCCATAACTCCTAATGAACTTGGGGGCTCAAGCAAGGATTATAATAATAATAATAATAATTCTTAAATTATTAGGTATTCAGTTGATGCAAAATTGGCCACCTTTTAGTTCCCAAGTAGTGCTATACAGATTATTTCCTATTCACAAGGTGAAAACCAAGCAGCAATAGGAGGATCAGATGATCATCAACCTAAACCAGGCATTAGTTTTATTATCTCTAATATGTTTCCTGATAAAATATCAAATATACAACACCAGCTAGGATGTATTCTAATCAAAATATTAACTTTAATTCATGAACACTTCAGCTATAACGTTCACTACAAGAAATAAAGGGGACAGGTGATCAAGCTTATGACACTTAAGAACAAAAAATATCCAGAAGATGGAACCTTACACAGAAAATTGTCCCCATCTATTTGATAAGATGGTATCATTAGAAATGGGGGCAACGTGGCTGACTCTCAGTGTACTAAGTGAAAAAAAGCCAGTCATAAAAGTACATATTCTATGATCTCATTTATATGAAATTCTAAAAAATTCAACCTAATCTACCATGATAGAAAGGAGATCAGTGATTGCCTGAGACCAACATAGAAGATGAAATTAACTACAGACATAAGAAGATATGGGGAGAGCCGGGTGTGGTGGCGCACGTTTGTAATCCCAGCATTTGGGAGGCTGAGACCGGAGGATCCGGGTTCGTGGCCAGCCTCAGCTACCTAGTGAGGCACTCCGCAACTTAGTGAGACTCGGTTTCAAAATAAAGAATAAAAAATAGGACTGGCGGTGTAGCTCAGAGGTAGAATGCCCCTGAGTTCAATCCCCAGTACCGCAAAAAAAAAAAAAAAAAAAAAGAAGATATGGGGAGGCGGGGGACAGGGTGTGTGTGACAGAGATGTTCTTCATTTTGATTATTGTGGGTGGTTACAAAGGAGTATACAATTGTTAAAATCATAGAATAGTGGACTAGAATAGATATAAACAGATGAAATTTACTGTATATAAATTATGCCTCAATATAGTTGACATAAAAGCAAGGTTGTGGACTGGGGTTGTAGCACAATGGTAGAGTTCTTATCTAACATACAAAAGACCTTGGGTTCAATCCCCAGCACCACAAAAATAAAGAGAGTGGACTACAGTAAATTATCAAAGTTAAGGCTTAAGGGACAAAACTGAATGAATGGGCATAATTTGGATAAACCAGCTATAAAGGACATTTACGGAAAATTGTATAAATTTTAATATGAACTAGGCATAAAGTAAATGAAATGGGGGTGGGGGGCTCAGTGGTAGAACATTTGCCTTAACATGCACATGGCCCTGGGTTCAATTCTCAGCTCCTCTCCACTACACACACACACACATACACAAATGAAATTTTACTAACATGGAAAGATAGAGTTAAAGAAAGGAGACATAAAAATACACCTAGAGAATAGAGCTGGGCGTGGTGGTGCACGCTTGTAATCCCAGCATTCGGGAGGCTGAGACCAGAGGATCCGGGTTCGCAGCCAGCCTCAGCTACCTAGTGAGGTACTCCGCAACTTAGTGAGACTCGGTTTCAAAATAAAGAATAAAAAAAATAGGGCTGGGGGTATAGCTCGGAGGTAGAATGCCCCTGAGTTCAATCCCCAGTACCACAAAAAAAAAAAAAAATACACCTAGAGAATAATAACATTTACTTTAATGCCACATATATGTGCATAGAAAAAGAGCTGAAAGACATAGGACACGATTTGCTTCCTTATTTTTAGTTTCCTATATTTTCTAAGGTTCTACAATGCTCATATACAACTTTTATAATTTGAGTATTAAAAGTGCGTTTAGCAAGGCACAGTCATGCATGCCTGTAATTCCAGGACTTAGGAAGCTGAGACAGGAGGAACACAATTTCAAAGACAGCCTGGGCTACTTAGCAAGACCCTAACTTAAAATTCAAAGACAATGAAAAGGGCTACAGATGTAGCTCAGTGATGGAGTGCACCTGGGTTCAATCCCGTGTGTGTGTGTGTGTGTGTGTGTGTCTGTCTGTCTGACACACAATAAATAAATAAACAAACAAACAAACAAATGTATGAACATGGGTATGCATATATTACTGTAGTTCTCTGGTTTCAGCCTCTTTGGAAAGATACCCAGGAGTGGTATAGCCGGATTATGGGGTAGATGACAATTCACAATAGCCAAATTATGGAACCAACCTAGGTGCCCATCAACAAATGAATGGACTGCAAATAAAAAATAAAAAGGCCTGCAATGTAGCTCAGTGGTACCGCTCGTCAGTAACACACACACACACACACACACACACACACACACACACACACACACACAAGGTAACTCTATCCATACCTTATACCATATGCAAAAATTCACGCAAAGTGGTTGTTAAAGTCAACTGTAAAAATCTAAAACTATAAAACTTCATAGGGGCTTTATTTATAATCACCAAAAGTGTAAATAACTCAAATATCCTTCATATCCTGCAACTGGTAAATGTTAAAGAAATTCTTTTAAAACTTCACAATGGAATACTACTCAATAAGAAAAAGGAACAAATTCCAGCTACATGCAGGAACATGGATGTATCTCAGATGCACTAAATGAAGGAATTCAGACTCAATAGAATATTTATTATTTCCATTGACATGATAATCTCGAAAAAGCAAAAGCACATAAACTGATGAGAAACAGATCAGCGATTGCCAGGGGCTTGAGATAAGAAGAAAGGGTGACTACTAAAGAGTGTTGAAAGGATTTAGGGATGGAGGACATTGGAACTTTTCTATGTCTTGATTATGATGAAGGTTTAAAAAAACACACACACCATATACATTTTTTGTCAAAACTCACGGAACTCAGCTGGGCGTGGTGGTGCACGCTTATAATCCCAGTACTTGAGAGGCTGAAACAAAGAGGATTTGGGTTTGCAGCCAGCCTCAGCTACTTAGTGAGGCCCTCTGCAACTTAGTGAGACCCTGTTTCAAAATAAAGAATAAAAAATAGGGCTGGGGGTTTAGCTTGGAAGTAGAATGCCCCTGGATTCAATCCCCAGTACCACAAAACCTCTATTTACTAAACAGAGTGTGTTGGACTCTATGTAAATATCTAAATTTTTTTTAAAAAGCTGTGCCTTATCAGGGTTCTCCTCCTCCCCACTACATTCAAATGATTTCTACTTTATTTTATCTGCATTTGTAATTTTAATAGATATCAAAATTACCATTCATAGACAATGGTTACACCAATTTCCACGGGAACCAAACACATATTTTTAACTTAGTTCAGATCATCTAAATCTATCTGGTTGATGAATTTTAAATAACAAGAGATTTGTTAAAAATGTGTTTGGTTCCTGAGTTTGTGAAGCAGAACTTCATGTTGGAGGCTCACCTGTATCCTTAATTACCATTTTTTCTTAGTAGATTGGAGAATCTCTGTAAGTCTTGAATGCCACCCTTGCATGGCACAGTATCTGTACAGCACAGTTGGTGATTATGCTGTTAGAAACTGATAAATCTATACATAATATTGGTGGTGGAAATACAAATTGGTGTAACCATTGTCTATGGATGGACAGACTATTAGGAAAATAGGCAAAGGATATAAGCTGAGAGCATTTATGGTAAATACAGTATGAATGGCACTTAAATTAAAATGGCAAATTAAGATTACAAGTATTCTTTCTTAGTGAGGCTTTGGCTCCCAATTTCCTAATAGTCTCATGGTCTCTTTTTCTTACTGACTCTAAAGAGTTCTTTCATGTGTTACCTAGGATAGATAGCCTTTCAGGTTTCAAAGCCAAAGGTTCTCTCGATAGCTTCCACAGTGATAGACAATTTCCTACTAAAATGGCTTCTTTGTGCAATAGGTATTGCATACAGTCCTACCATCTCTCTTTGTCTAACTAAAACTTTTCCATTAGGACTTTATCTTGTAGCCTACTTACTCATATTCCTGCTCTCATTACCATATACAAAAGATTATATTTTGCGCTGGAGCTTTCTGAAATCAGCTACCCCTAGACTAGCTCACACACTATCTACACCTTACACTTTTTTTGTAATTTGCACATTTCATCTGTCACCAAATATGCTAAAAATAGGTTAGAGAGGGGTTTTTTTCCTGCTCCCCCTGTTGTATTACATCTGAGGGGGGAGGGACACTCTCACACCAGCATGGTAAGACCAAAAGTCTTATCAAGATACTTAAGCAAGGAATGGCATAAAATGGTTTCTACAACACATCAACATCCCATAAATACTAATCAACAATGAATATCTTTTTTAAGTTAAGAGCTTTGCTCAAGGTCACAAAGCCATTAAGAGACAAAAATATGGGCTTGAACCCATCTCCTGCACATCTGTCTCACAACTTTATAGCTGTCTTATTAGAATAATCTACATAATAGCTCTTGAAATAAAAAGTGATTATACTCTGAAAATATACTGAATCACTCAGTTTCAAACATAAGGTATTAGTTAACTTCCTTTGTATTTAAGCAAAATATCTAAAAATATTACAGAAATCCCTGAAATACATTAAGCCTCAGTCAATACATGAATTAAAAGTAATATTGTGCCATCATAAAAACATCACCCCTGAATGAAATTTTCTGCTGCTGAAGATTCTGTATAAACAGCTGCACATTACTATCAATTTTATTATAAAGTAATAGGAATTTGTTGCCTGTAATGATACCTGTTGAAGAGAAACTGCAGTTCCCCCATAATACTTTTACTTTTGATCAAAAAATGATGGAAAAAACCTACCTACAAAAGAGTAGCTCTCTCTTGAGCCAGTAGTATAGCTCAGTGGTAGAGCACTTGCCTAGCATGTGCAAGGACTTGAGATCAATTTCTACCACCACAAAAAAAAGAGGGAAAAGGAGAAGAAAGTTTTCTAAAATTCCAGCATACCTAAGAATCACATAAAATGCTTATTAAAATGAGGTGTCAAGCCAGGAGTGGTGGCCCACGCTTATAATCCCGGTACTTGGGAGGCTGAGACAGGAGGATCCAGGTCCGGGGTCAGCCTGAGCTACTTAGTGAGGCCCTCGCGACTTAGTGAGACCCTGTTTCAAATTAAGAATAAAAAATAGGACTGGAGGTACAGCTTGGAGGTAGAATGTCCCTGGGTTCAATCCCCAATACGGCGCCAAAAAAAAAAAAAAATGCAGTGTCAAGAGGCTGAGACTGCAGGATTGCAGCTTCAAGGACTACAAGTTCGAGGACAGACTCATCAACATAGTAAGACTCTCAGCAACCTAGCAAGACTGTTTGAAAAATAATAATTTAAAAAAGGGGCACTATAAGCCTGGCTTGGTGGCGCACGCTTGTAATCCCAGCATTTGGGAGGCTAAGACTGGAGGATCCAAGTTCACGGCCAGCCTCAGCTCCTTAGTGTGACTCTCTGCAACTTAGTGAGACCCTGTTTCAAAATAAAGAATTAAAAAATAGGGCTGGGGCTGTAGCTCAGAGGTAGAATGCCCCGAGATTGCATCCCCAGTACCACAAAAAAAAAAAAAAAAAAAAAAAAAAAAAAAAAAAAAAAAAAAAAAAAAAAAAAAAAAAAAAAAAAAAAAAAAAAAAAAAAAAAAAAAAAAAAAAAAAAAAAAAAAAAAAAAAAAAAAAAAAAAAAAAAAAAAAAAAAAAAAAAAAAAAAAAAAAAAAAAAAAAAAAAAAAAAAAAAAAAAAAAGGCACTATTACAGTGAGCAGAAGAAGCTCTAGAGTAATTGCAACTCAGTACAAGATACTATTCACAGAGAGAAAATAAAAATAAGAAACCTATAAATTGAGAGAAAGCTTGCAAGAGCAACAAAGACATAAATTTAAGAACAGGGAAACCATGGGAAAGAAAAATAGCAAAAAAACAATGAGCCACCACAATCCCACAATAACAGAACTCACCAACGCAGAATGGCAGAGATTACCAGAAGAACAATTCAGATCTTTAATAGTAGAAATGATACAAGATTTCCGGAAATGATGCAGAAACAGCTAGAAAGAAATAAAGGAACAAAGAAACAAAGAACCTGATACCCTGAACAGGAATCAAAGAGAAACCTTGAAGGAAGTGAAGGACATGAAAGATGCAATAACTGAAGTGAAGGCATCAATACAAACTATAAACAATAGATTAGAGCACTGAAAATAGAATATCAATCTAAGATGACCATTCCAGAATGAATGCATAGTACGTAATTTTTTAAAAATTAGCATGAATTGGACATCGAGGAGATCTGGGCCAATTTTAAAAGAGCTAACGTAAGAATAATAGGCAGAGAAGAGGGATTAGAACTTGAAACTAATGTGATCAATCATCTTTTCAAAGTAGTAGTATCAGAGAATTTTCCAAACATAGAGAAGTTGACACACAAGTACAGGAAACATACAAACTCCCTCGAGACAATACCAAAGAGGAGGTTCACCACGCCACATAATAACCAAATTGACCAATAGAGAGGCCAAGGAGAAAATCCTAAAGGCAAAAAAAGTAAAAGGCCAAGTGATGTTTAGAGGCAAACCAATTAGAATTACTCCACACCTCCCAAACCAAGTCATGAAAGCCAGGAGGGCCTGGAGAAGCATATTCCAAACTCTGTAAGAAAATAACTTGCAGCCAAGATTCTCCTACCCAGCAAAACAATCTCTCAAAATTAACGGGGAAATAAAAACCTTCCATGACAAACAGAAACAAATAATTTGTGTCTTCCAAACCAGCACTAGAGAAAATACTCAAAGATATTAACTACAAAGAAAAACTAACAAGTAAATGTCAGAACCAAAGAACAAAAATTTCCAGGAAGTAAACAACTAAGCAAAGAAGAACAAACACTACCTAAAACAGAAGTCAAAACTCAAAATGTTAGGAAGTAAAAATCATCTCTCATCCGGGCGTGGTGGTAAAAGCTTTTAATCCCAGTACTTAGGAGGCTGAGACAGGAGGATCCGGGTTCACCGCCAGCCTCAGCTACTTAGTGAGGCCCTCTGCAACTTAGTGAGACCCTGTTTAAAAATGTAGAATAAAAAAATAGGACGGGGGGTGTAGCTCGGAGGTGGGTGTAGCTCAGAGATAATGTCCCTGGGTTCAATCCCCAGTACCGCAAAAAAATCACCAAATAAATAACCTAATGACACAGCTCAAAGCCAGTGAAAAACAAGAGCAGTCTAACCCCAAACCCAGTACAAGACAGGAACTTATGAAAATGAGAGCAGAAATTAATGAAGCAGAGAATAAAAAAATCAATACAGAAAATTAACAAAACCAAAAGCTGGTTTCTTGAAAAAATAAACAACATATACATTAGCCAACCTCACCAAAAGAGAGAATCAACCCAAATTACCAAAATAAGAGATGAAAAAGGTGATATTACCGCCAACAGTGTGGAAATACAGAGGATCATTAGAAACTACTTTGAAAAACGATACTCCAACAAAATGGAAAATCTAGAACTGAGAAATTTGTAGACACATATAACCTTCCTAAACTGAGTCAAGAAGATATAGAAAACTTAAACCAACCAATAGCAATCAAACAGATAGAAACAGCAATAAAGAGTTTACCATCAAACAAAAGCCCAGGGCCAGATGGTTTTCCAAGTGAATTTTATAAAACCTTTATAGAAGAGCTAATCCCAATACTCCTCAAACTATTCCGTGAAATAGAAAGAAACAGGACCCTCCCAAACACATTCTATGAAGCAAACATTGCATTAATACCAAAGCCAAATAAAGACAGTTCAAGAAAAGAAAAACATAGGCCTATATCGCTGATGAACTTAGATGCAAAACAGCTAAACAAAATACTAGCAATGCGCATTCAAAACCACATCAAGAAAATTATACACCATGACCAAGTCGGGTTCATCCCAGGGATGCAAGGCTGGTTCAACATATGGAAAACAATCCATGTAATTCACCACATAAACAGAATCAAAGACAAAAATCACATAATCATTTCAATTGATGCTGAAAAAGCATTTGATAAAATCCAATACCCATTCATGCTAAAAGTACTGCAGAGAATCAGAATAGAAGGAACATACCTCAACATCATAAAGGCAATATACAATAGGCCCATAGCCAACATCAGATTAAATGAGGAAAAACTGCAAGAGTTCCCACTAAAAACAGAAAGACAAGGATGTCCATTATCAACACTTCTGATCAACATAGTACTGGAGACTCTAGCCAGAGCAATAAGGCAAGAGAAGGAAATCAAAGGGGTAAAAATAGGGAAAGAAGAACTATGATAAGATGACATGATACTATACTTAGAAGACCCAACAAAGTCAACCAAAAAACTTATAAAACTGGTTAACAAATTCAGCAGTGTCTGGATATAAAATCAATCTTCAAAAATCGGAAGCTTTCCTGTATGCCAACCATAAGTCCACTAAAAAAGAAATCCAAAAAACCATTCTACTCACAATAGCACCTAAAAAAAAAAAAAAACTTAGGAATAAAACTAACCAAGGAGGTAAAAGACCTCTATATGGAAAACTGTACAAAGTTAAAAAAAAGAAATCGATGAAGACCTTAGAAGATGGAGAGATCTTCCATGCTCTTGGATAGGCAGAATAAGTATCATCAAAATGGCCATTCTTCCAAAAGTAATCTACATATTCAATGCGATACCCATGAAATTACCAAGGTCACTCCTCACAGACATAGAAAAATTAGTCCTTAAATTCATTTGGAACAACAAAAAGCCCAGAATAGCCAAAGTAGTTCTTAGCAACAAGAACCATGTAGGAGGTATCACAATACCTGACTTCAAACTATACTACAAAGCTACAGTAATAAAAACAGCATGGTAGCCGGGTGTGGTGGCAGTTGTAATCCCAGCATTTGGAAGGCTGAGACCAGAGGATCCAGGTTCTCAGCCAGCCTCAGCTACCTAGTGAGGCATTCCGCAACTTAGTGAGACCCTGTTTCAAAATAAAGAATAAAAAATAGGGCTGGGGATGTGGCTCGGAGGTAGAATGCCCCTGAGTTCAATCCTCAGTACTGCAAAAAAAAAAAACAAAAACAGAATGGTATTGGCACAAAAACAGACAGACACATAGTCCAAGGGAGCAGAATAAAGATTCAGAAACAAACCCACACACTTACAGTCAATTGATTTTTGACAAAGGAGCCAAAAACATACACTGGGAAAAAAGATAGCCTCTTCAACAAATGGTGTTGGCAAAACTGGTTAACCGTATGCAGGAAAAGGGAAATAAACCCCACTTTCTCACCCTGCACACGAGTCAATTCAAGATGCATTAAAGACCTGAAAGTCAGACCAGAGAATTTGCAGCTTCGTGAAAAGGGCATAGGGCTAACTCTTCAACACATAGGCACAGGTAAAAACTTTCTCAACAAGACCCTAACAGCACAAGCAACTCAAAGGAAGATCAATACATGAGACTGCATTAAACTGAAGAGCTTCTAGTTGGGCGTGGTGGCGCACACTTCTAATCCCAGTACTTGGGAGGCTGAGACAGGAGGATCCGGGTTCGCGGCCAGCCTCAGCTACTTAGTGAGGCTCTCTGCAACTTAGTGAGACCCTGTTTCAAAATAAAAATTACAAAATAGGACTGGGGCTGTATCTTGGAGGTAGAATGTCCCAGGGTTCAATCCCCAGTACTGAAAAAAAAAAAAAAAAAAAACCTAAGAGAGCTTCTGTGCAGCAAAGGAAACTATCAAGAACCTCAACAGAGAGCCCACAGAGTGGGAGAAAATTTTTGCCAGCTACTCTTCTGATAGAGGACTAATATCTAGAATATACAGAGAACTCAAGAAATTCACAATGAAGAAAACAAATAACCCAATCAAAAATGGGCCAAGGATCTAAATAGACACTTCACAAAAGAAGAAATACAAATGGCCAATAAATGTATGCGGAAATGTTCAACATCATTAGCAATTAGAGAGATGCAAATCAAAACTACTTTGAAATTTCACCTAAGCCCAATCAGAATGGCAATCATCAAGAACACAAACAACAACAAATGTTGGTGAGGATGAGAAGTGGGAATCCTAATACACTGCTGGTCAGATTACAAATTAGTGCAACCACTTTGGAAAACAATATGGGGGATCCTCAGATGAATGGGAATGAACCTACCATATGATTCAGCAATGCCACTTCTGGATATCTACCCAAAAGAATGGAAACCAAACTATCAGACAGATGCATGTGTATCTATGTTTATAGCTGCACAATTCACAATTGCCAAACTATGGAGCCAACCAAGATGTCCATCAACAGATGAATGGATTACAAAATTATGGGATGTGTACACAATGGAATTTTACTCAGCCATAAAGAAGAACAAAATCATGTCATTTGCAGGGAAATGGATGGAACTGGAAAACATTATGCTAAGTGAGATTAGTTAGTCACAGAAAATAAAAAATCGTATGCTCTCCCTAATATGCGGAAGCTAGAAAGACAGTGGGACATAAGAGGGACTCCAGAAGCCGGGCGTGGTGGCGCACGCTTGTAATCCCAGCATTCGGGAGGCTGAGACTGGAGGATCCAGGTTCGCGGCCAGCCTCAGCTACTTAGTGAGGCACTCCGCAACTTAGTGAGACTCGGTTTCAAAATAAAGAATAAAAAATAGGGCTGGGGGTGTAGCTCGGAGGTAGAATGCCCCTGAGTTCAATCCCCAGTACTGCCAAAAAAAAAAAAAAGAGGGACTCCAGATGAAGAAGGAGAAACCCTAGATGAGCAAAGAAAGTAACTTAACTGAAGGTAATGGGGGTGAGGGGGAACACCCTAATGCACATGATGTACTTTCACAAACATATCAAAAATTCAATCTCTGAACTTGAGAAGGAGGGAGGACGAGGGTGTGGGGCGGGTATTGGTAATTCAGAAAGGGTTAAATGAGAAATGTGTGCATGAATGCCTTTACCAGCTTGTACCTAACAAAGATGTATGATTACAATGCACCAATAAAAAAAAAAAGGGAAAAGGGGGGGGGATGAAGGTACAGCTCGAAGGTAAAATGCCCTTGGGTTAAATCCCCAATACCACAAAAAATTGCAGTGTCACAGGCCCCACACTCGGGACTCATTCTGTAGACCTATCTACAAGTCTCAGCTGTCCATATTATTCACAAGTCCCCTAATATAGATGGATCCATACCCCACTTTATGAAAGGTTACTGTAAGTGATAGAATAAGTAACATGATATATAGGATGACCCAGTTTTAGAGACACAGAAGGCATAAGTAGCTAGGAAGAGAAACAAATACACTTCCTCCTTTCTATACTTCCTTTAATCATTTGAACCTTATTCCCTCAAAAGCAGGAAGGAACCCACAAGCTCAATGATGCATTTCCCAAAAATGTCCTTAAGAAGCTTCCTAGAGACTAAGCCACCAATTACCACACCACTCTTTTTCCCATAAGAAAGAAATGCTCCTTTCCTGAAAGGAATGGACTAAATTTAAGCTAATAAAGAATGAAAATCTCTATGAACTTCATTCTGTAAATTTCAACTCCACAAGACAGAAGTTTACTCAAATGGAAAAATGTTATCGGGCAAAGGGCCAATTTGTTTAAACTGTGAGTTTAAGAATATAAAAGGTAAACTTTCCAGCACTTGTATTTTTTTTTTTCTTTGCAGTACTGGGGATTGAACTCAGAGGCATTCTACCTCCGAGCTATACACCCAGCCCTATTTTTTATTCTTTAATTTGAAACAGAGTCTCACTAGATTGCTGAGAGGCTAGCTAAGTGGTGAGACTAGTCTTCAACCTTGGACCTATGATCCTCCTGTCTCAGCCTCCCCAAGTACTGGGATTACAGGCGTATGCCACCACCTGGCTCAAATCATTCCTTAGTTTCTATCCACTCAAAACCTCAGCTGGGAGAATCAATTCCTAGTATCCTTCCAACATATCCCTAAATCCATTGCCTAGCTTCCCTTTTTTTTTCTTTGAGACAGGGTCTCAGTAAGTTGCCCATGCTGGCTTCAAACTAGAGATCCTCCTGCTTCAGACTCCCAAATAGCTGGGATTACAGGTGTGTACCACTAGGTCCAGCTTCTTTTGTTTACCTAGCATTTATTTCGGCCTTCAAACAATAAATTCTTCTAATAGTCATAATAATTATCTGCAAAATTTTTTCTATTCCTACCCTCAACAAATTGCTCCTTTAAGTGCAATATACTACTGGGCTTGGTGGCGCATGCTTGTAATCCCAGTACTTGGGTGGATGAAACAGGAGGATCCGGGTTTTCAGCCAGCCTCAGCTACTTAGTGAGGCCCTCCGCAACTTACTGAGACCCTGTTTCAAAATAAAGAATAAAAAAAAGGGCTGGGGATGTAGCTCAGAGGTAGAATGCCCCTGGGTTCAATCCTCAGTACCGCAAAAAAAAAAAAGTGCAATATACTTATACTCAAATAGACAAAACTAATGACTTCAATTCAAATATTCAATAACAGTGTGCCAACACTGTGATCGCCCTGATAATAAAAACATGCAATTTTTAAAATGTAAGTATTACAATTAGTTAATAAATAAAATTGATTACCTTAATGCTGAAATCTTTAGGGATGAAATAATAAGCATATTCTAGGAAATATAAACAGCAAAAATAACTAGGCATCAAATGGCCTGGTATATCCAAGGAACTAAGGCAGTTGGGTATTAGTCCAATATATAAAGGAAGAAAGAGTTCAGGTTAGTTGGTTTGGAATACCCTGATATACTCCTACGGAACCTCAATAACTATGTCCTATGTAAGACTCACTCCTTAAAGTTTCCCAGATAATCGCTACCTTTTTCTGTTGCTATACTTTGTACAAGCTTCTGTTACTACAGCAATGACTCTGTATTTCTGTTTCCTGAGCTACCTTCTACAATAAGACTGTGGAAGCTGAGGACAAAAATTGCATCTTATAAACAATTAGAGAGTCTTTTAAAAAGATACCTTCTTTTTTGTACTGGAAATAGAACCCAGGGACATTCTACCTTCAAGCTCCACTCCCAACCCTCATTAATATTTTTTTTTATTTCAAAACAGGCTCTTATTAGGTTGCTGAGGCAGGCCTTAAACCTGCAATCCTCCTATTTAGCCTCGTGAGTACTGGGATTACAGAAGTGTACCACCATGCCCAACTGAATAGATACTATTAAAATATATAGTAAAATTTGTTCTTTTAGCATCAACTTGCTACACACACAAAAAAAGTCTAGGCTAACTTAGTATAGACAGATCATTATATAATACCATTCTTTCTGGAAGAAAAACTAAATCATGTATATGTCACCAAATGTTTGCATTTTTAAAAGACATGAACTGATATACACTATTAGAAAGAGTGCTAATATTATAAAATGAAAAGTAGTATCATTAGCCAGGCATGGTGGCACACGCTTGTAATCTCAGTACTTAGAAGACTGAGACAAGAGGATCGCAGGTTCGCGGCCAGCCTCAGCTACCTGGGCTCTCCGCAACTTAGACGCTGTTTCAAAAATAAAGAATAAAAATAGGACTGGGGATGTAGCTCAGAGGTAGAATGCCCCTGGGTTCAATCCTCAGTACTGAGAAAAAAAAGTAGTATCATTAAGTGAAAAGAACAATAAATAGAGCAATGTGCACATGTATGTAAGATCCCACTAGTTTATGCTTAGAAAAGTTCAAGGATAGAAACTATCAGCATTGGTTACCTCTGGAGGGATTGAAACTTTCACTTTATATCCCTTTTGTACTGATTTTTTACCATGGGTCAGGATCATCATTTTTATACAGTTACTAATAAAGTTCTTTCTTCTTTTGAAGTAGTATGCTCTAAACATTTAAAAATCCTTTGAGAGCTCGGCATGGTGGCACACGCTTGTAATCCCAGTACTTGGGAGACTGAGACAGGAGGATCACAGGTCCGTAATCAACCTCAGCTACTTAATGAAGTCCTCGGCAACTTAGTGAGACCCTGTTTCAAAATAAAGACTAAAAAATAGGGCTAAACACTAAAAAATAGCTCAGAGGTAGAATGTCCCTGGGTTCAACCCCCAGTACCACAAAAAAAAAAAATCCTTTGAGGACATGAGAACCACACTACTGAAACTTTGAAGTCTCCTGGATATGACCTTCTATAAAATACACAAAAAGATAAGGCAAAAATTTCAAAGACTTATAATATACGGAACTTTTAATGCTTTTACCTGCAGACAAACTCCCTGAAAATTAGATTAAAACAAATGAGAGACAGAAACTGAAGGCCCAGCAAGATACATACATACACACAGAGATACACACACACATACATACACACACAGACACACACACACACGGGGGAAAAATCAGTTTAACAATATGCTTAACTGGAAACAACTGAGAAAGCATTCTGTGATAAGTTAAAACCACCAAGACCATGGTACCATCAACCCATGCAAATTCTTTGTGTGTGTGTGTGGCACTAGGGATGGAACCCAGGGGCATTCTACCTCCAAACTACACCCCAAGTCCTATTTTTTTTATTCTTTATTTTGAAACAAGGTCTCCCTAAGTTGCAGAGGACCTCACTAAGTAGCTGAGGCTGGCCACAAACGCGGATCCTCCGGTCTCAGCCTCCCAAGTACTGGGATTACGAGCGTGTGCCACCACCACACCCGGCTAACCCATGCAAATTCTTGTTAACAAGTTTTGTTTAAAACAAGAAGGAAGAAATAATAATAAATTACAAATACAAATTAGTGCAAGCATCAATGGTGCAATGTGTCTTACAGTGCTCACAGATTAATGGAAGAAGAGGGAATCAAACTAGCACCACTAGTCTTTTTTATGGAAGGAATAGAAAAGAACACACATACCATAAAATATAAACCATAAAATACATGAAGTAATTTGGAAGGCAGAGAGCAGTATTTATTTATCTGCTGATTGACAAGTCTAGCTACACAAAAAGCAATGGGCATAGAAAATTATAATGATCTCATGATACTTGCAATGAAACATATATCTAAAGCTTAAAAACATGCTTCTTTAATAACACCAAGAAGTTGAAAATTCTAAGAAAAATATATTAAGATACAAAAATACATAATATGTAAGTCTACTTACTGTGGCTATAATTTTTAAGAACAAGAAAAAATAACACTAAATTCCAAGGTAAAATGTAATGAGTTGAATAATAATGTGTTGAGTTTACTAATAAAGTAAAAAGCCAGTATTTGAAACTATGAAAGTCCTCCCCGCCCCGAAGTGTAAGAATTAATATACTGGCCAATGTCATCTATGTCAAATCTCTGAATGTTTTAATGCTAATGTTCTTCAGTGAACACCACATAAGAAGCTTCTCAGTTTGGTTTTCCCCTCTTTATGTGGACTGGGCCCAGGGAAGTTCTACTTTGGAGCCATACTCCAGGCCCTATTTCATTTTTTTATTTTGAAATAGGGTTTCACTAAGTTGCTGAGGGCCTCACTAACTTGCTGCTGGCCTGGAACCTCCGATCCTCTTGTCTCCTATTGCCTCAGCTATTCTGGGATTACAGGCATATACCATCACACCCAGTTTCTCCACCCTTAAATGAAAACATCTCCTAAAAGCCTTTCCTGCGGTTCCTATATGAAAGACGCTCATTTTGGAAGCCTTTTCTCTACCAGGTTCTGAATGTGTTGCAAATAATAGTGGTTGTTTTTCATTTTGCACTGCTGGGATGGAAATGCTGTATCACTGAGCCACACCCTCAGCCAAATACCTTGCAAATAATAATAATAATAATAGTAATTATGTTTTGTTTACATGTTATAACCATTGTGTCAACACACCTGTAATCCCAGTACTTGAAAGGTTGAGATAGGAGGATTGTAAGCTTGAGGACAGCCTCAGCAATTCAGTGAGACCTTCTGCAACTTAGGGGGAACATGTTTCAAAATAAAAGGTAAAATAGGGTGGGGGTGTGGTTCAGAGGTAGAATGTCCCTGGGTTCAATCCAAAATAATAACCAACACTGCTTCCTGTGTATAAACTTTATGTTGAATTATACGTATTTTCTCATTATTGGATTCAAGTCAATCAACATTTTAGGGCTCTCAATGACAGACAAGGTGCATCTCTACAATTTTTTGCTATTTGTAATTCAGATATCTGCACCTATTACTTGCAAAATTACTATGGATTTAAAATGACAGATGTAGATGGGTGTGGTGGTACACATCTGTAATCCAAGTATTGGGGAGGCTGAGACAGGAGGATCATAAGTTCAAGACAGGCCTCAGCAACTTAGAGAGACCCTGTTTCAAAATAATAATAATAATAATAATAATAATAATAATAATAATAATAATAATAATAATAAAAGGGCCGGAGATATAGCTCAGAGGTAGAATGCCCCTAGGTTAAATCCCTAGCACCAACTAAAGAAATAACAGATGTCACACCTAGTTTAGTGCCCAGCATTTAATAAATCTCAATAAGTGATAGGAATGTTATTAAAAAGTTAGCCAAGCATGATGGCACCTGCTTGTAATCCCAGTACATGGAAGGCTGAGACAGGAGGATTGCAGGCTCCAAACCAGCCTCAGCAATTAGGTGAGGCCCTCAGCAAATTAGCAAGGACCTGTTTCCAAATAAAAAATAAAATAGGGATGGTGATGTAGCTCAGAGGTAGAATGCCTCTGAATCTAATCCCCAGCCAACCAAACACACACACACACACACACAGAGAAAACTAGATCACAGTAGTTGTTCAGATCTATTTGTATGAATGCTACATGATATAAAACCTTTGAACATTATTTGCTACAAAAGCTTCCCTGAATTCTTTATCTTTTTCTGTACTATAATAAATTAATTTCATCTCTGTGGCATTCTGTAAAATACTGATAGTATCAAGCATATCCATGTGCCATACACTTAACATAATATACTATCTTTATTTCAAGGTAGGTGATAACCTTTCCATTTTATAGATGAGAAAACAAAAGAAGTTAGGCAACTTCTACAAAGTCACACAGTTAATAAAGAAAGGTGTCAGGATTGTAACTTAAATCTCCTTTACTCTAAGCCTTAAGTTCTTTCCAGCATTCCAAGATGCCTCAAAATATACTCAAATGTTTCTAGAAGTTTTTTCCAAGGTTCAAGGCCAGCCACAGCAATTTAGTGAAAACCCATTTCAAAATTAAAAGTAATAAAGGACTGGTGGTGTGGCTCAGTGGTAGAATGTCCTGGGTTCAATCCCCATTCTCACACACACATTTAGGCACACTGACAACTACAATTGAATTTATTTCTAAATATTTTAGTCAGTATTCAGATAAATTAATAGGCTGAATAATTTACTTATTTAACAAATGTTTCTTGAGCACCTGCTATGTATTAGGCCCTGTTTGATAACCCAGGGTTGCAACATTGAATAGAAAAAGTCTCTACTCCAAGAAACCTTAAAAGTCTAGTAGGGGAAGAGAGACTATGAAGAAACAAAAAATAACAAACATTAGTAAATACTAACATGGAAATAAGGTGTATTGGAAGGGGGACAGAGCTCTATTCACTATGAAATATGTAACACAACATGTGTAATCATTAAGCAAAGCTATAATACATTTTTATTTTCCTAAATAAACTTTAATATGTAAAGGGTACTGAAAATTAACTCTTCTATATTTTCATTTGCTGTAAACTTTTCTTCTTAGGTATGGAAATTTTTTCTCTACTAAGTTGCCAGTATCTCTTTTAACCACTCTAAAGTTAGCTAGTCCAGAATATTCTCAGATTATCATAAAGTAGGCTGTCTTTTTTCATAGGTTTTGCAATGTCTTAGTACTGGTAAATCCCCAAAAAAGAAGTCTACTGAATTCCTATCTGGAAATAGTCTATACAGACTACTACCACCTGGCATAAACATAAATATAATCATGTAATTATTTTTTAAAGAATAATGTAAAACCACCAATTTTACTTTACTCACATTTCTCATGACTAAAATAATCATTATCATCAGGAAATAGGGTTGAGCTACTAATAAACTTTCATTTCACTATGGGCTTCATTGCTAAAAATATTATACTGCAATATAAAAAACCTGGAGCCTATAATCCTAGCTATTCAGGTGGTTAAGGCAAGAGGATCACAAGTTCAAGGCCAGCTTGGGCAAATTAGCAAGACCCTATTTCAAAAAATAAAAAAAGCTGAGGATGTAGCTCAACGGTAGGGGCGTTCCAGCTAAAATCCCAAGTACTAGTAAAAAGAAAATATTGCTTTTAGCACTGATTCTTTCAAACTTTATTTACAAAACACTTGAAATAAACTCATTCACAAACTAGCTATCCAGTGAATTCGATTTAGCACTACTGAACTAGACAAGAGCCATGAATGGATTATTTCAGGTTTCCTATGCAACTGCTATTTATAAATTGAAATAAATCAGGCAGGCCACAAATAAAGGTGAAATTACAAAATAATACAGGAACCCAATTTAAAACAATTAGATACATCTACTTTTTTTTACATGATGCTATGGATTGAACCTAGTGGCATTCTAGCTCGGAGCTACACGCTAAGCCCTATTTTATAGTTTGAAACAGGGTCTCCCTAAATTTAAGGACCTTGCTATATTGCCAAGGCTGACCTCAAACCTGTGATCCTCCTGTCTCTGCTTGATACATCTATTTAATATTTAAAAGCATTAGCACCAGTAATTAACCAGAAAACTACTTAATACTCGTTAGTTAAAAGGTCCTCAGATTAAACTCAAGTGTTGTTACTTTCAAAATACCTTACTTTTTGAAAAGCAAAGGGAAACATTCATTCTAGCTAGTAATCAAAGAAATGTAAATTAAAGGAGTCTGAGATATCAATGGTGAACATGGTTTAAAAATAACATTTCTAAGGTAGGCCTGGTGGTGCATGCCTGTAATCCTAGTACTTGGGAGGCTGAGATAGGAGGACTGCAAGTTTCGAATCCAACCTGAGCAACTTAGCAAGACCCCCCGTTTCAAAATATAAAAAAGACTAGGGTGTAGCTCAAAGGGAGAATGCCCCTGGATTCAATCCCAATAACACACACACACACACACACACACACACACACACACAAACAATAACATTTCCAAAGTAGGGATGTTGTGGTTACCAAGTATCACAGCACCAATGGCACTTTAAAATGGGGACAACCCTATTAGAAAGCAACATAGCTTC
>PVLC010004410.1:62126-85653 GCA_004027655.1 Graphiurus murinus
GAGCGAGCGAGCGAGAGAGAGAGAGAGAGAGAGAGAGAGAGAGCATGAGCAAGGGAGCTCCCGAAAAAGAAAGACAAGACAAACAAAAAACAAAGCTACTTGTAGAAGTGCTATCTAAAACAGGAGAAGCCAGGCCTGGTGGTGCAGGCTTGTAATCCCAGGATAGCAGGATCAAGAACAGCCTCAGCAGCATACCAAGACTCTCAATAACCTAGCCAGACCATGTTTCTAAACAAAAAGTAAAAAGGACTGGGTGCGTAGCTCAGGGGCAAAACGCCCCTGGGTTCAATCTTCAGTAACACACACACACACACACACACACACACACACACACACGCCCCTGGGTTCAATCTTCAGTAACACACACACACACACACACGAACATGAATGTACTTAATACCAATGAACTGTACTTTTTTTTTTTTTTTTTTTTGGTGCGGTACTGGGGATTAAACCCAAGGGGCATTCTACCTCGGAGCTATACCTCCAGTCCTATTTTGTAATTTTTATTTTGAAACAAGGTCTCACTAAGTTGCAGAGAGCCTCACTAAGTAGCTGAGGCTGGCTGCAAACCCCGGTCTCAGCCTCCCAAATACTGGGATTACAAGTGTGCTCCACCACACCCAGCTTTGAACTGTACATTTAAAATGGGTAAAATTTATATATTTTGCCAAAATTTTTAAAATTTTGAATAATGAAAGTAGAATTGAATAGTTTTTCATATTGAATGTTGAATTGATAAAGAGATATTTTGAAGACAATTTCTTTGAAATATACAAGAAGTAAAATAAAAAGATACCCATCTCCAGCATTATTTCTACTAAAGAGAGCTTTTCCACACACTTGAAAACTAAAGTGAATGCCTATACATTTATTTTACATGGAAGTATGTGAAAAGATTTTCCTTTTCGAAACAAACTTCAGCAAATTCAATCTTTGTATGCGTGTGTGGTACTGGGGACTGAATAGAGGGGTGCTTTTCCACTGGGTTATATCCCCAGAACTTTCTATAAATTTTATTTTGAGACAAGGTCTAAATTGCCCAGGCTGGCCTTGAAATTATGCCATCCTGTCTCATCTTCCCCAATTAGCTGAGATTACAGGTATATACAACCATACCTAGCAATTTATAAGAAATATTTTGAAGATAACAAATTGCAGCATTATATTATCCAAATACCACTCACATAAGTATAATCAATACTTTGCTTATCCACATTACTATAAAGATTTCATACAAAATAATCACCCAAAACTTTTATTTGACTTTTTAAAATGCAATAAACCAGATTTGCCTTCCCTTCCCATTCCTGACCACTTCCTAGCTTAATCCTATTCTTGGTAACCTTAGACTCAACTGTGGGAGAATAACCCAACTCCCAAGAGATGCCACAAAGAAAACAATCTACATAAGGATAACTGTTGATTATATCAACTTTAAAGATAATTTTAACTTGACATAATTGAAAGAACAGTTTTTATACTATATACAATTTAAAAGTATCTCCCAGATGGGAGAAAATGCCATCTGGATTCTTTTCAAATTTGAAATGCTTATGGATTATATGCTACTTTATCTTGGGCTTTTCTTCTACCTTGGACTTTTTTTCTTCCTGACCAATCAATGGCCCTACTTCCTGTTGCCCAGTTAACAATGAGGTTTTCACCCTGACCTTCTGTTTAAATTCTTCCCTCTTAAAGCCAATGTATTCTGACACACACCCCCTACATATATCTCTTGCTCTTATCTCTGCTCAACTTCAGTTGCATAATATTGGTTTAAGGTTGAACTATCTAAAATCTAACATCTGTTTCTCACCAAAATCAACTACCATTTGGATGCAAGAGTACAGTACAATATTATCACTGTTGTACTTCAACTACATGCTTTGTTACATGAAATGTTTTGAGAAACAAAACCAGGCTGGGGATGTGGCTCAGTGAGTGGTAAAGCACTTACCTACCATGTGGAAAGCCCTGGGTTCAATCCCTAGCACTGAAAAAAAACAAATTTAAAATAACCAAAACCAAAAAAGGGTATATCTTCCAAGACATGAGAAGACAGTGTTACCAAAAGTATTAAATATTAACTAAAAATTATTCCAAGTTTCAGTACATTGCATTTCTTTAATATACACAGATATGTATGTATTTAGGAATATACACTATGTTGTGTTATCTCTTACTAAGCTATCTTCCTGTTTAAAGCCAACTCCCTACTTCACATCTAGTTCCATGCTGGGCATAGCACAAACATGCTATAAATGGTCATGCAAAGAATCTTTAGCCAAAATGGGGGGGTTGAAAGTTAAGACAGCCAGGTGTGGTAGTGCATGCCTATAATCCTAGTACTTGGGAGGCTGAGACAGGAGGAAAATCATGTTCGCAGCCAGCCTCAGTAATTTATCAAGGCCATCCACAACTTAGTGAGACCCTTTTTCAAAATAAAAAACAAAATAGGGCTAGAGATGTAGCTCAGAGGCAGAATATCCCTGGGTTCAACCCCCCAGTACCTCCCCACCCACACACAAAAGCTTGGTGATGCATGCCTGTAATCCCAATACTTGGAAGGCTGAAACAGAAGGATCAAAGGTCCAAGGCCAGCCTCAGCAATTTAATGAGACCCTGAAAAACTTAGCAAAATCTTGTTGCTAGGTAAAAATAAATAAATAAAAAGGTAGAAGGGAAGCCGGGCATGGTGGCACAGGCGCAAGCTTGTAATCCCAGCATTTGGAAGGCTGAGACTGGAGTATCTGGGTTCACAGCCAGCCTCAGCTACCTAGTGAGGCACTCTGCAACTTAGTGAGACCCTGTTTCAAAATAAAGAATAAAAAAATAGGGCTGGGGGTATAGCTCAGAGGTAAAATGCCCCTGAGTTCAATCCCTAGTACCGCAAAAAAGGGGGTGGGGGGGCTGGGCATGTTGGCACATGCTTTTAATTCCAGTACTAGGGAGGCTGAGACAGGAGGATCACAGGTTCAAGGACAGCCTAATGGAGTAGTGAGACTCTCGTCACCCTGGCGAGACCCTGTTTTCAAATAAGAAGTAAAATTGGGCTGGGGGTATAGCTCGAAGGTAGAATGCCTCTGAGTTCAATCCCCAGAACCACAAAAAGGGGAGGGGGGGAGAAGGGTATAATTTAGAGGTAGAATCCGTGGAGGGGGGAGAAGTGTATAATTTAGAGGTAGAATCCCTTGGGTTCAATCCTCAGCAAGGAGGGAGGGAGGGGAGACAGTATGGAGAAGAAGCTTTAAGGTAGAACTGTACTAAGAAATAAAAGGTTCCACAGAACTTAGAAGCTGAGCTTAGGGTACATCCTCCTTTTGGAACTCAAAGCAATTAATGAGAATTAGCCCATAAAAACTGTGAAACCTAGCCGGGCGTGGTGGCGCACGCTTGTAATCCCAGCATTCAGGAGGCTGAGACCGGAGGATCCGGGTTCGCGGCCAGCCTCAGCTACCTAGTGAGGCACTCCGCAACTTAGTGAGACCCAGTTTCAAAATAAAGAATAAAAAATAGGGCTGGGGGTGTAGCTCGGAGGTAGAACGCCCCCGAGTTCAATCCCCAGTACCGCAAAAAAAAAAAAAAAAAAAAAAAAAAAACTGTGAAACCTGTCTTCCCACCTTCACTTCAAATTGGGCCCAAGCACCTGCCACAGGTCTATTAAAGATTAAATCAGTTTACTTCAGAAAAAGCTTACAAGTAAGTCTAGCATTTCAGGATACCACATAAAGCATTTGTTCAACAACTATTACATACCTACTAAGTCCCAAGCACTGTTCTACAAAGTGCTGGCATTAAGGCAATAAATAAGGTTAACAAACAAACTTGCCCTCATTGAGTTTACATTCAAGTTTAAGAAAACAGACAATTCATGTAAATATATGTTTGATGTTGATTAAGAGCTATAGAGAGTAAGGAGGAAATGGAAGACTAGAAGCATGACAGTACTATATGCCATGGCCAACAAATGCTTCACCAGAAGGGTTATATTTAAGCAAAATATCCTGAAGAAATAAGAAACCAAGATAGGCAGAGGGGCCAGTAAATCCAAAGCTACAAGGTAGAAACCTATTTGGGCAAATTATAAAATTAATTTTTTTGGTTCAATTTTCATATCTGTTAAATGAGTATAATATCCCCTACTATATTGCATCAAGTATCTGACACAAAAAATGTACTCAATAATGGGAAAGTTATTACTTACCTGTGTGCCTACCATGTCAGCAAAACCCTTAACATAATGTCTAGCACACAGAAAACTCTCTGAAAAGTACTGTTATCTCACCTCTATAAATTAAACGAAGTTTATAGAGGGGAACCTAATGATCAGAGATTTACCCAAACCTCTGCTAATTCCTAAAATTCCTATAAGGATGCAGAAACACACTCCATAATTAAACATAAGATTTGAAATGCAGGACCAAGATGAGAAAACCACTCACATTAATGTCCTCTTATCAGCAATTATTACAGTGTTGTGTTAAAAACATGGACTTGAGCCAGGCGTGGTGCCGCACACTTGTAATCCCAGCATTCGGGAGGCTGAGACTGGAGGATCCGGGTTCCCAGCCAGCCTCAGCTACCTAGTAAGGCACTCTGCAACTTACTGAGACCCTGTTTCAAAATAAAGAATAAAAAAATAGGGCTGGGGGTATAGCTCGAAGGTATAATGCCCCTGAGTTCAATCCCCAATACCGCAAAAAAAAAAAAAAAAAAAAAACATGAACTTGGTAGCCCCGCTGCCAAGGTGCACTGCCAAGGTTCATGTCAAGGCTACAGGACTTCCTAAGTAAATGTGTCCTTGGAATATTCCTTGCATCTGTTTCTCTACCAGTAACTGACAATAATGACAGGCAGTACCTACCTCACAGGGCTGTTGGGAAAATTAAATAGGTTAATATTTATGTTTCTATTTCAGTGCCTAGCATATGAGGTTATCTACTATTAATAGCAATAGCATAAAAGTAAAATAAGGAAACCACCATGAAAATGTTTCTACTTCTGAGCCAAGCACGGTGGTGCACACCTGTAATCCCAGTACTCGGGAGGCTGAGAGAGGAGCATTGCAGGTTTGAGGACAGTCTCATCAAGGAGTGAGGCCCTCAACAACTTAGTGAGACCCTGTTTCAAACTAAAAAATAAAATAGTGCTGGGGATGTAGCTCAGAGGTAGAATTCCCATGGGTTCAACTGTCAGTACCACAAAAAAATATATATTTTCCTTTAGTAGGAAAACTATGTTTGAGCTGAGATATAAGCTGACAATACTTTGGATAACATTTTGTTTCAAAGTTTATGTTACCAAAAGGTTATTTACTTAAAACTATCCCAAGCCGGGCGTGGTGGCTCACGCTTGTAATCCCAGCATTCGGGAGGCTGAGACCGGAGGATCCGGGTTCGCGGCCAACCTCAGCTACCTAGTGAGGCACTCCGCAACTTAGTGAGACTCGGTTTCAAAATAAAGAATAAAAAATAGGGCTGGGGGTGTAGCTCGGAGGTAGAATGCCCCTGAATTCAATCCCCAGTACCGCAAAAAAAAAAAAAAAAACTATCCCAAATGTCACCTTACTAGGTATTAAAAGAGTATAATGTGACAAATTTTATCATCTCCCCTCCACCCAAAACTTTTTTAGGTGTTACTGGATGTTTATTAGAAATATAAAACATATCCTATGCAACTTCAAAATGAGAAAGATTTCTCTTCCATCAGTTCTTGGTAGAAAATAAGCTTTTCTACTATCTGATCCTCCAAGTTTTCTGACTACTGAGAACTTTCTTTCTCTACCTTACATATTTAAGATTCTTATCTCCTTTTATTCTCTTTTCCCAAGGAAGGCACTATGAGATCTATAAATCACCCCACTGGGAGGCAGTGTTACCACCATGTAAAGAAGTGCTCTGGAATTAGGCAGAATTGGATTCAAAAGTAAGCTCCGATATTCATTAGTTGAGTGATCTTGGGCAAGTCATTTACATATTCTGAAATTCAGTAAATGTAAAACCCACCCAGTACCTCACAGAGTTGTTGTAAGCAACAAAAAAACTGAATGATAGGGAGCTTACTATAAACTGCCATGTAGTAAACTGATGGTATAAATGCCATCCTGTCAGATACAAATTTAATCATTAATGCAAAGCCAGGGGGAACTAATTACTATTTCTCTTACAACATAGAGCTCTTGAATGAGAATATTAGTAATGCAATTATAATCCAGGATTATATTTCTAGAAAACTTAAAGTTTAATTCAATTACCATTTGGGAACCTAGATCATATAAACTGCACAATAAGAAAAGGACTCAAAATCTGATAAAAAAAAAAAAAAAACATAGTTCTTAGACCAAGAAAGTTAACAATTTAGTTATAAGAGATAATTTGGATATTCACCAATATTGCACATTTGAACACTATATATTTACACAGATGAGCATGTGCATGCACACACACACACACACAATTACCTCTCAAGGTAGGTTTTCTATTTTTCTGCAGAACCTGAATAACTGCTTCAGTCTAACTTCAAAGGATTAGGAACTAAATCCCTACTAAAGGAACTTTCCTAATAAAATCCCATATTGTCCAAATTATTCCCCTAGAAATTTTCAAGTATATTTAGAATACACAATATAAGTGCAACTATTGACTATTACCAATGAATAACAGCACTTTATGCACTGATATATAATCAAAACTCAGAAGTGTAGATATACATAGAACTGGAAAAAATCCATGTCATTGACAAGTTCGCTTTCAAAACATACCTTTCATGCTTCTGCTTCCCTGTCAGCCATGGCTACCACCACCACTTCCTGAATTCTCCTGCCAGGAGTAAATTCTGAGGAATGTCTTTTTTTTTACTGGTGATTGAACCTAGGGGGCATTTTACCTCCGAGTTATACCCCAGCCCTATTTTTTATTCTTTATTTGGAAACAGGGTCTCACTAAGTTGTGGAGGGCCTCACTAAGTAGCTGAGGCTGGCTGAGAACCTGTGATCCTCCTGTCTCAGCCTCCCAAGTACTGGGATTACAAGCATGTGCCACAATATTCCTTTTTCCAAGTAAAAATTATGCATTTAACTTCCCACTGTCAACTTTAAAAAAAATTAAGTAGCACCAACTGCCTGAAATTAACACTAACCAATTTATCCTAGTGATGACAATATCATCAATGGCATACACATTTTAACATACATAAAATTATAATAGATGCAATATTATGGCGTGAGCCACCACACCCGGCTTTGTTGAGTTTTTTTATTTGTGGAGGGGTACATAGAATGGTTTCACAGTGTTGTTTTCCACTTTATGTCAGTTATGCTCTGTCTAAAATGGAAGTTGTAAGCCAGGCGTGGTGGCGCACGCTTGTAATCCCAGCATTCGGGAGGCTGAGACCGGAGGATCTGGGTTCGCAGCCAGCCTCAGCTACCTAGTGAGGCACTCTGCAACTTAGTGAGACTCGGTTTCAAAATAAAGAATAAAAAATAGGGCTGAGGGTATAGCTCGGAGGTAGAATGCCCCTGAGTTCAATCCCCAGTACCGAAAAAAAAAAAAAAAAAACTCAACATATTATGCCACAAACTTTAATGGGCATACTCAAACAACATCAAAGCTCAGACTGAGCTGGATGCAGAGGCCCATGGCTATAATCCCAGGTGCTCAGGAGGCTGAGACAGGAAGACTGAAAAATCGAGACCAGCCTGGGCAACTTAGGCAGACCCATTCCCAAAATTTAAAAAAAGTTAAAAAGGTTGAGGATGTAGCTCAGTGGCAGAGCACAACTGGGTTCAATCCCCAATAATGGAAAATTTTAAAAAGGTCAGATTTATTTCAACTACTTTGAGTGTTAGAACAAAACACAATACAGACCTTTGATCAGGCAGCAACTCAACTGATTCTGATTTTTTTAAATCTGCATTTACCTTAAATGTACAGGAAAAAAAATCTTGATTTTTGCAAAATTAAAATAATGTTGCAAGCCAGGCATAGTGGCCCACATTTGTAATACCAGTACTTGGGAGGCTGAGACAGGAGGATGGCAGGTTCTAAGCCAGCCTCAGATACTCAGTGAGGCCCTCTGCAACTTTTTGATACCCTGTTTCAAAATAAAGAATAAAACATGAGGGGGTGGCTCAGAGGTAGAATGCCCCTGGGTTCAATCTTCAGTATAATAAACATAATAATTATTATTATTATGTTTTTTTTGTTGCAAGCTTTCCAGGGAGAGCCCAAGACCTAAACCAAATAAGGAAAACAACTGAGTTTAACAACAACAACAAAAGCACAAAGAATCTGAACCCAGGCTAATCCTGGTATGACTTGAGACAAGTCACTTTCTCTCAAGCCTCAATTTCCTCATCTATAAAATGGTAAATATGACCTACTTGCAAGGCGGCTGAGAAGATTAAACAATTCATGTTAAAACATACTTCTTGACACTGAAAATGAATTCAAATGGCAGTGAGAATTAAGTCTCTTTGAATACTTCAGGGTTGTGTGTGTGTGTGTGTGTGTGTGTGTTACTGGGGATTGAACTCAGAGGCATTCTACCTTCGAGCTACAACCCCCAGCCCGATTTTATTTTGTATTTGGAAACAGGGTCTCACTAGGTTGTTGAGAGTCTCACTACTTGCTGAGGCTGTACTCGAACCTGTGATCCTCCTATCTCAGCCTCCCAAGTACTGGGATTACAAGCATGCACCATCATTCCTGGCTAATACTTAAGGTTTTAGTTACAGGTCACACACTATTACATAAAATGTTATTGTCACAAAAATGTAAAGGGGACTCACTTTTCCACCTTAAACAATGTCCACCAAATTTATTTTTATAAAGGAATTTGACCTTTTAAGTTGTATATTAAGTTATCCAAATCTCCCTAGTCTGTCGAATTCAGTGTAGTCATGTATTTTTCAATTAATACAAAACACTTTAGAAAAGAATAGACCATTATTTACCTTCTCTTGAGGGGGTTGGGTATAAAGCAATTTCAATAATCTCTTGACCGACACTAACTTTATTAGCTACTAGTTAGTATCAAAGTACTATAGTAAATGTACATTAAAAACCCAATTAAGGGCCAGGCGTGGCGGCGCACACTTGTAATCCCAGCATTTGGTAGGCTGAGACTGGAGGATCTGGGTTCACGGCCAGCCTCAGCTGCTTAGTGATAACCTCCGCAACTTAGTGAGACCCTGTTTCAAAAATAAAGGATAAAAAATAGGGCTGGGGCTGTAGCTCAGAGGTAGAATGCCCCCAGGTTCCATCCCCAGTACCGCAAAAAAAAAAAAAAAACAATTAAGAGCCAGGCATGGTTCCAAAATAAAGAGTAAAAAAAATAGGATTGGGGGTGTAGCTTGGAGGTAGAATACCCCTGGGTTCCATCCCCAGTACCACCAAAAAAAAAAAAAAAAAATTAAGGAAGACTGAGGTTCTGTACTGGAAATACTAACATCGACTATACCTACATATGTGAAAATACCGACATTAATCTCAGTACTCTATATGGGAAGGGGGGAGATAGGGAGAGAGATGGCACCAAGTGCTATATGTGCATGTATGTCACTGTCAACATGATTTACATTATGATGTGAGACCATAATGTACCAATAAAGCACATAAAAAAAATTAATAGCCAAACATGATGGCACATGCCTGTGATCCCAGTACTTGGGACGCTTAGACAGGAAGACTGCAGGTTCCAAGCCAGCCTCAGCAACTTAGGCCCTCAGCAAGTTAGTGAGACTCTGTCTCATTTTTTTTTAAAAAAAGTTTCTTTAAAGGGCTGGGGGTATTAGCTTAGAGGTAGAAAGCCCCTGGGTTCAATCTCTTGTACCAAAAACAAACTTTTATTTTTTTAGAACACACAATGCAGGTAGCAGATTACCATAGCTGCTAAAGTGCAGATTTTTTTAAATGCACATACACAAAAATCATACTCCATAAAGGAATACCACTTACACTAAAATGTTTGAATTAAATGCAAAGACAGCAATTCAGGAGACTGAAAAATCAAACTGATGCCGGGCGTGGTGGCGCATGCTTGTAATCCCAGCATTCGGGAGGCTGAGACCGGAGGATCCGGGTTCGAGACCAGCCTCAGCTACCTAGTGAGGCCCTCTGCAACTTAATGAGACCCGGTTTCAAAATAAAGAATAAAAAATAGGACTGGGGGTGTAGCTCGGAGGTAGAATGCCTCTGAGTTCAATCCCCAGTACCACAAAAAAAAAAAAAAAAAAAAAAGTCAAACTGATGATTTTGTTTTCTCATATCTTTTCCAAACAGAACATGCAATAACTATCATTTATGACAGCCAAATAATATAAAGAATTATTATAAAGGGATAGTACTGAACCAAACAAAACCCTAAATATGTAACAAATGTAGAAAACACAAAAGAAAAATGTGAAGAACTTTTAAAATAGACTAAAGTTCCTTCTTTACTCTCCAACATTTCACTTGATCTTAGTCAAAAGGCTGAGAAGCATTTCAATAAATACACAGCTAACTGAAAACTACCCCTTTCCATTCTCAACTCCCAAAATACTGCTCCATTATGTAGTAAACTGCAAATTAAAACTTAATATAAATTTAAAGTTCAAAAGTTAAGCTGCAGCCAGGCGTGGTGGCACATGCTTGTAACCCCAGTACTTGGGAGGCTGAGGCAGGAGGATCGCAGGTTAAAGGATAGCCTCAGCAAGTGGTGAGACTCAGCAACCTGGCAAGACCCTGTTTCAAAATAAAAATAAAAAATAGGGCTAGGGGTATAGCTTGGAGGTAGAATGCATTTAGGTTCAATCCCCAGTGCCCCCCCACACACACACACACACGAGTTAAGTTGTAATCTCAGTCCTTGGGAGGCTGAGACAGGAGGATCACAGGTTCGTGGCCAGCCTCAACAACTTACTGAGGCACTCCATTAACTTAATGAGACCCTGTTTCAAAATAAAGAACAAAAAATAGGGCTGGAGGTATAGCTCAGAAGTGGAATGCCCCTGGGTTCAATCCCAAGTACCGAAAAAAAAAAAAAAATTGAAGTCTTCCATAAAAAACACAAAGCAAAAAGAACATGCTATTCAGAGTTTACTACCTTCCCACACATGATTGTGGGTGGTATATCAGTTAAACACAAAGAATATTAAGCACTGCTAAACTGTCCATGGCATACTTTCACATCTAACCCTATATTCAAAAAGAAATAGTTCTGAGCCTAAGCCTCCCCCCACAAACCCTAATCACCCTGTTTTAATCCTCAGGCAACCACAGAAGTAAATAAGGACAAAAAGGAAAACAATGAAAAGGAAATTTAATTTCATTAAAATCTTATAAGTAGCTGGGCGCACGCTTGTAATCCCAGCATTTGGGAGGCTGAGACGGGAGGACCCGGGGTTTGCGGCCAGCCTCAGCTACCTAGTGAGGCACTCCGCAACTTAGGGAGACCCTGTTTCAAAATAAAGAATAAAAAATAGGGCTGGGGGTATAGCTTGGAGGTAGAATGCTCCTGAGTTCAATCCTCAGTACCGGAAAAAAATAAATAAATAAAATCTTATAAGTGGGCTTTAAAAAATCCAAACTGAGTAAACTTCAAAGTTACTAAACTCATAATTTGTTGGTTTAGTAGTTTAGGTATCGCCTCACCACAACAAAACATTTGATAACATAATCCTCATCATCTACTTAAGAATATTTGCATGAAATATGTAATGTCTTCCCTTGGCATCCTTCTAAAGCTGGAATATGAAATACACAAATAGACTAATGTTATCAATTGAGAAATATATGTTCCCAGATTGGGGTAGAATTTAACTATAATAATAACTAGGGAAGATGGTTTATCACCTATAAAATTTAAATATTGATTACTTTATATTTCCTTCAGAACTTTGACATATACTAAAAAATAGCACTGGAAAAATAAATCTGACACTGAACAATACAAAATTGCAGAAAAATCACTTACCTTAGACTTGAAGGACAGTTCATAAATACAGTAATTAAGGACGCAAGAGTTTTAATTACAATTAACCTTTTTTTTTTTTTTTTTTGCCTACTGGGGATTGAACACAGGGGCATTCTACCTCAGAGCTATACCCCCAGCCCTATTTTTTATTCTTTAGTTTGAAACAAGGTCTCACTAAGTTGCAGAGGGCCTCACTAAGTAGCTGAGGCTGGTGGTGAACCTATGATCCTCCTGTCTCAGCCTCCCAAGTACTGGGATTACAGGCTTGGGCCACCATGCCCAACTACAATAAACTTTTAATGCTGGTGGGCAATGGCAAAAATGTTTTTACAGAAAATAATATAGTATACACATCAACTTTAGCTAGTAATGGCAGCAGATCATTAAAAGGGGGGTAATTTAAATCACTTTAAATGTAAACACTGGTTTTCATAATATCAGCTTTAAAAAAAAAAAGAACCCACTACACCCTCCTTGCCAGTCTGTGATACCTTAAAATACTATAGTTATTTCACAGTAGGAAGGAATGGGTAATAAGTACATTTCTTTCCAAATCTGTTTCTCTACCCAATCATTATACACCAAATACTAAAACAATTCTTCTTACCATGAATGTTCCCAAAGGCACCCCAATCCCTTCCACTTACTTCGTAAACTGCCAAAGCCCCTCCTATTAATAGTAAAACTCTTTCATACTGACTCACTCTAACTCCAATTTGATAAAATGGGACACCAAGCAGAATTTTTCAACTTTAAAATGGAATTTTCCTATTTTCTTTTTTTTAGATAATTTTTTATTCTTTATTTTTAATTTTTTTTATTCTTTATTTTGAAACAGGGTCTCACTAGGTTGCAGAGGGCCTCACTAAGTAGCTGAGGCTGGCCGCGAACCCGGATCCTCCTGTCTCAGCCTCCCAAATGCTGGGATTACAAGCGTGCGCCACCACGCCCGGCTGAATTTTCCTATTTTCAAAGAACTTAAAGATGTATGATTACAATGCACCAATAAAAAAAATTTTTTTTAAGAACCTAAGAGGAAATTAAAAGTACAGCACAAACTAAATTACATTTAAAGTTCAAACAACATATAGGAATTTATGTTGTTCTATACTGGTCCAGTTTAAATATTTTCTAGAATGTTTGTACACCAGGCATTGTGTAATTACTTCTACAGAGGCTGTTTCCCATGTAAATAATTTCGATAGGTAAATATAAACTTAAGTCATCACACCATGACTGCAAACGATTTGGAAATTTGTTCTTCAATTTAACTATGGAAAATTTCAAGTACACACAAAAGTAGAGAAAAAGAGTGACAATGTGCTCTCCTGCACTCACTCAGCTACAATATTTCAAGGCCACTTCTGTTTCATCTTTACCTCCTACCCACTCCCTCCCCTCATTATTATCTTCAAAAAGAACTAAGAGGAAGACCCTGTGCTCAGTAAGTACACTGCGGAAAAATCCAAACATAGTAAAAGTATCAGGCTAGCGCATTAAAAAGTCAGGAATCCAACAATGTAACCTAACTATACAGGCACCCTACACAACTCCCAAATAGGATGGTAAATTTAAGAACTCAGTTAAAAACAAAGAAATGACCATCTTTAAGAATTTTAATGCCGTCTATAACACCCAATGGGTATATTTTAAATTCTAAAAAGATAAATAGGAATGTGATTAAAATGAACTTAAATATTTGCAATTAGCATGCATTCACGTAGCACCCCAGCTCAAAACGAAAAAAACAGACTATTTAACATAATGTGTCATAAAATTACAATTCAACCACTTGAAAAACCGCTGAACACTTAAATGCCTTAACTGGTCCTTCTGATCCCTAATTGTAGACTGATATCAATGTAGAAAGAAAACCAGGCATTTTAACATAAGTGGTTTAAAATGTTCAAAATTAACCCCACTGTTCACTGGAAAATATATGAAAGCAAGTTAAACTACCTGAATTGCATGTCATTAAATTGAAATGCATCTACTTCCCAGGACCGAGTTTGGTTTTTTGTTTTGGTTTTGTTTTTTTTAATAAGTTCACATATACCCTTAAACGCAACGCGCTAGGCTACAGACAGAATTAGGAGACCGCCTCCTGCTTTTGCTCCCAACCAATGGGCAGAGAGGGAAGGTTGGCAGGAAAGTGCTGTGAGGACAGTAACAAACACCAGCAGCTCCCAAGCAGGCCCAGCTAGAGCCAGGAATGACGCACTTCGGTAACCCGACTCTTTCTCCCCTCCACCACCACCACTCTCCCCCCCCCCCCGCGCCCCCAGCAGCGGTGCTGACACCGCCAACAGCCCGGAGTAGGAAAAAAAAAAAAAAAAAAAAAAAAAAAAAAAAAAAAAAAAAAAAAAAAAAAGACAACAGAAAAAAGGCAGAGCTTGGACCGCACCAGGTTTCATCAAGAAACCTCGATTATTCCTCTTTCGACACTAACCACTAGGACTAAACAGGAAAAGAAGCAGCTTCGTGCTTAAGCAAGTCTCATCATGGTGGTTTAAGAGTCACTAAATTAAGCTAATAATGAGTCCAATCCACAGAGACAAATACAGGGTGTGGCTGCTGTGAAATACGGCAGTCCGTGGGATAAAAGGGGGTCTGGAATTTATACTCCAGCGTGAAGGGAGACTGGGCTCCACAGGGGCTGCGGGGGGGGGGGGCGGGGAGGCGGCCCGCGCATTTTAAGGAACCATTGCAAACCAACACAAGCTTCGCGTTTACTTAAACCTAACCCTGCAGATCAAAAGTTTCGAACAAATAGATGATGCAAACTGTAAACAACCGTTGAACGAAAAACCGTAATCCTAGATTTAAAAACTGCATCCAAGATAAAGGAGGGAGAGAGAAGGGGGTTGGTAGGTAACAACATAAAAAACACCCTAGGCCACGGAGGAGAAAGTCTCAGCGACCGGATGAAACTACTAATGCAATATTAAACATTAAAAGCCGAACAGTGAAGCACGAAAAATCACACGATAACCCATTCCAGCTAAGGATTAAAAATAATATGACACAGACACCGAGGAGGAGCGGAAACTAAATGTCGAAAGTACAGCGGTTTATAAAAAACTAAAGGCAAAACAAGACATTCTCGCGACGGGAAGAGGAAAAAAGAGAGATAAAGAGAAAGAGAGAGAGGCCGAAATCAACAATACGTTTACGATTCTAGGCCAGGAGAAAATGGGAACGGGACTCAAAGTTTTGCGGAACTACTTGATGCTATCTCCCACACCTTCTCTCTCCCAGGGCCCATCCGACCCTTTTTCGTCCTAAAATTGCCATCCGCAGATCCGCGATTTCCGGCGAAAAGAAAAAAAGAAAGTCGCCCTCAAGCAAGAATAAAAGTGTGGAGGAAAAAAAGCAGAAGGTGCCTACCTGGGGCAAGGATCGGCTCAGTTTGTGCCTGGAGAAAGATAGCGCGGGAGGGGGTGGGAACGCAAAGCAGCACTAAAACTAAAACAAAAGTGGCGCCAAAACCCCCCAACAAACAGCCTTCCACTCCCGCCCTTCCCCCCTCCGCCCATGCTAGGCAGGCAGGGCCGCCTTCGGGGCAAGGTCTGAGCGCGGGGGCCAATGCCGCCGGACCCCAGCTAATGGATCAAATTGTTGCCCGAAGAAAACTGACCGAAGTCGGGCCTCGGAAGGGATGGAGAGATCGATGCCAACCGCTTTCCCAAGCAGTTCCCCCACCACGCGCTGGAGATGATGGGGCGGGGGAGAAGCCGAGGGGCCCGTCACATGAATGTTGTTCCCTCTCTAGGAAGGGAATAAGAGAGGGAGGGAAGGGAGGGGAGAGGAGAGGAGGGGAGGGGAGGGAAGGGGAGGGGAGAGCAGGGAAGGAAGGAGGGGAAGGGGGAAGGGAGGGGGCACGAGGGAGGGGTGTGAGCAGAGTAGATTTTCCCTTCGCCTCCCTCGGTCCGAGGCCCAAATATACACAACCGAGCCTCCTCTTTCTCCCCTCCCCCCTAGGTTCCCAGCACCACCATTTTGCTCTCTTCCTTCCCCTCACCACGCCACCGCGCTTGCCCCCACCCCAGCCCCGGCCTCCCCATCCCGCCTACCCCGGCTGTGGCTCGCACCCCACCCCACCTCCAGTTTGGGGTCTCCTAGGCTTAAGAGCCTGCGGGAGAAAAGGAACCTAAATCTAACGCTACACAGAGACGCGGAGCCTCCATCTTGCGCTGCTCCGCGTTCTCCATTTTGGGCCACCCATGGGGGGGGGTCCTCCGTCAAGGCCCCGAGGGAGAGTTGGGCGAGGGAAGGAAGAAAAAAATCTTCAGCGAGGGTAGTCGAAAAGAAGAGTCCTGCGGTAGAAAGCGACTCTAGGAGTAGGAGGTAGGGAGGAAGGGGGGCTGGAAGTTCCTTGCAAGTGTTGGGGTGGCGACTCGGGGAGGAAGGGGGACTGGGGTGCCGCGGGGGCGAAGCAGGCTCTCCCCGTCAGGACTTGGCCACTCGCTCCACGGCGGCCCCCCACGGGGGCACCGGGAGCGGAGAGGGAAACGAAATGGCAACAGAGTGCTCGGCGCCTTTCCCCTCCCAGCTCCGCTCTCGCGCCCCATCTCAACCATACACACCTCACGGTGGGCCCGGCGCCCTCCGGGTGCCCCTCCAAACTTCTAGAAGCTTCGCCTCCGCCATTTTATAACTTACCTCCCCCCTCAGCGGACACAGAGGCAGCCACGAGACTGTTCGCCTCCCCCACTCCTTCTTTCTCAGGCCGGGGGCTTCTTCACCCCTAGGCTGGTACAAGATTTTTTTTTTTTTGCCCCCTTCCTCTTCTTTTACACCCTCGAATTCTACTCAGGGACGGAAGCTCCCGCGGTTCTAGAGCGGTGGGGGGTTTTGAAAGTGGCGGTCGGATCCGGCGGGGTTTTTTTTTTTCTTTCTTTCTTTCTTTTTTTTTTTTTTTTTTTTTTTTTTTTTTTTTTTTTTTTTTTTTTTTTTTTTTTTTTTTTTTTTGGTGGCGCTTCGGGATTGTTTGGGGTGTTCGCTCTTCTGCGACTTGGAGGCGAATGGAACGCGCAGGCGCCATCTGTCGGCCACGAACCCGCGGCCGGCTCCCGTTGTGAGGGAGCGGCATCTAGCGGCAGAGAGCCGGCACTGCAACGCTCGGCTCCCAGCCCTCCCACTCAGCGTCCTCCTCCCAGTCACCGACCAATCGGGACCGACTGACTCCCGGGTTCAGCGTCTCCGACGCCTCTTGCAAAGCAGGCGCCTGCAGGGGCGCGCCGCCGAGTAGGGTAAACAAGGTGCTGTGCCCGCGCCTGACTTACTCATTCGTTTGGACGCTGATTCGTCCGGCCCGCAGTTCCTCTGTCTTTCCAGGGAGGGCGGGGGAGAGCGGTAGGAATGTCCGGCGGCGCCTGGAGCGTTGGGAATTCAGAGGCTGGGCTCGCTCGAGACTCCTTCCCCCCCGCTCTTCCGCCTCTCGTGCATCCCCAAAGTGGCAGCCAAGTAGGGCATCACCCTTCGAAGTTTCCTCCCCTGACCCTCCCCAGCGATAGACCTGCGGCCCTAGTTCACGAACCATGTCTTCACTCCGGTCGCTACCCCTTCCCACCAAAAGAACCCAACTCGACGAACTCTAGCACCTGATCCGAAGTGATTTCACAGCTCTTTTGGGGGTTTGGTTTGGTTTGTCTTTGGCTTGGGGTGTGGAAGAAAAAAAAAGGGGGGGGGGGAACCCGATCCACTCCCAGAAAGACCTAGTATTGGAAGAGGGGCGGATTATTTTTCTTTGCAACCCACTCTCTTCGGAGAAAACGTGGCTTCGATCAGGAAGGTTCTACTACACTTAGCGAACTGGGCTACTAGGCTAGACCAGGCGCTCTACCAATATATTAGCCATTCTTGGGGGGGAAAGGAGTGGTGGGGGACCTATCCGGTCTTCCCGGCCTCCCCCGCCGATCGGCCTTCCGGGAAATGAGGGCTGGGGCTGCCCCTAGACATTGTTAGGAATTTAGGTTTCTTCTTCTGCCTCCCAACGCTCCCCCACTCACCCACACCCCCGAGAGGGTTGAAAGAACTCTTTTTGTGCCAGCGACCCCCTTGAACTTGTCTTTATCACCCTTGTTTTTTGTTTATTTCGGATCCAGCGTGCTGGACCTTTCACTGCCTAGAGCCAGAGAGAAAAACTCCAGGAGGGCCTACCCCTTGCAAGTGCCACTTTTCCAAGGACAGGAAGAAGTGACCATTACAGTGTCTCCATTGCTGTTATCGAAGTTCCTAGACTCATTAAAAAGAATTTGGTTACAAACCCTTTGTTTCTGGTTCTCGTTTTACATTTTGGTTAAAGTATTTTCTGTAATATTAAATTATGTTTCAAACTGGAGAAAATGTATTTAACTACACTGAGCTCCGTGTAAATTGTGCAGACTTCACCCCCTATAGAAGAATCTAAAGCATTCCTAATGCAATATAATGATTATTTTCAGTCCTTAAATTATATTCCTATAATAAAAATAAATTAAATTTCCATTTCTTTTATAGATCATCTTTGGTAAAAGGTTATACAGTTTTTAATAGATTCAAGTTACAGAACGATGCAGCTAGAACATTTAAATAGGCAGTGGTGGAAAATTTACAGTTATATAAGTTAATGCAAAATTCCACTTTTGAAGTAATAGGAAAATTGGGCTGTGTACCAAATTATCTTACATTAATTTAGTTCAGTTGTGCTAATTTACTAACAATTGGTATTAAGTGATTTCCTGTTTTAGTATTAGCTGAAAACTGATTTTTGTCTCCCAGCATCACATAGTACAGTATAGAAAATTGATTTTTCATCAATTTTATAAATGTATGTTAACAGGTTGATTATGTAGTAACCGAGACTATAAAGCAACTTAATACTTTGAAAAAATTGAAAAGTTCCTGTTTAGTAAACTTGCTTTCATTTTGTGAGAAATGCCACTGAAGATTAATAACTAACTAGTATAACATCAGAAATTATTATTGCAACAAATTTATACTGACATCTAAGAATGTTTAATAGTAGCCCATTTTTTCTTCTTCTAAAGCTCATTCAAAAACTATTTTTGCACCTTCTGTATATTCACCTCACAATGCTATGTGCCCCAGTCCTATCCTAAGAAGCAGGGTTCTTTCAGTTCTACTGAAAGACCAAAGGAGTTCACCCTTCAAAATTGTGGGCAAATTTTTAAATGCCATTAAGTGAAATATGTCACTGGTGTAAAACAAATCTTAATTATTTGTAACATGACGTTAATAAAATAATATTGGAGGGAAGCCGGGCGTGGTGGCACACACTTGTAATCCCAGCATTTGGGAGGCTGAGACCGGAGGATCCGGGTTCACGGCCAGCCTCAGCTACCTAGTGAGGCACTCCAAAACTTTGTGAGACCCTGTTTCAAAATAAAGAATAAAAAATAGGGCTGGGGGTATAGCTCAGAGGTAGAATGCCCCTGAGTTCAATCCCCAGTACTGCAGCAATAATAATAATAATAATAACAATAATAATAATAATATTGGAATGACAGGTGCTTAGGTCAGAGTACCTGATAAGAAATACCCGAATAGGAGAGTTGAATACTTAGAACTTACATACATTTGATACTGTGTGAAGAGCTAGACACTACTTGATGCAAAAATATTCTGATTATTAGAAATTTATAACCTACAATATAACCTACATAACCCTACCAGTTTACCATATTTTGAATAAAACATTCCATAATTCTCTTTGCTCTGACTCCATGCCAATGGAGCAAATTTATGATTATAAATTGGGTTTTTCAGATAGTCTCATACTGTAGACAGCAGACATAATTTTGTATTTTCTAACTCCATTCTAAACAAGAAGCCTGAAGGTATATAAATTTGAGTCCACAGAAATGTTTTTTTTTTTTGTTTTTTTTTTTTTTTTTGGCGGTACTGGGGATTGAACTCAGGGGCATTCTACCTCCGAGCTATACCCCCAGCCCTATTTTTTATTCTTTATTTTGAAACCAAGTCTCACTAAGTTGCGGAGTGCCTCACTAGGTAGCTGAGGCTGGCCGCTAACCCGGATCCTCCGCCTCCCGAATGCTGGGATTACAAGCGTGCGCCACCACGCCCGGCTCACAGAAATGTTAAATTATACATATCAAAATACTGTAAAGTTGCCGGGCATGGTGGCCCACGCTTGTAATCCCAGCATTCGGGAGGCTGAGACCGGAGGATCTGGGTTCTCGACCAGCCTCAGCTACTTAGTGAGGCACTCCACAACTTAGGAAGACCCGGTTTCAAAATAAAGAATGAAAAATAGGGCTGGGGGTGTAGCTCGGAGGTAGAAGGCCCCTGAGTTCAATCCCTAGTTCCGCAAAAAAAAAAAAAATATATATATATATATATATATATATATATATATATATATATATATTGTAAAGTCAAAAGACAAGCTACAAACTATTGGAAAAATATTTGCTTCATGAATGAAAAAGTCTAATTTCCATAATATACACAGAAGTCTGCCAAGTCAGTAAGATAAAAATTTAAATTCTGGTTTAAAAAAATGGACAACAGTTAATTTGTTGAAGAAGAGATACAAATGGCTAATATATCATTATTCAACTTAATTGACTACTAGGAAATGCAAATTAAATTATCACTTATACCAGGTTGGCAAAGATTTTTTTTTTTTTTTCGGTACTGGGCATTGAACTCAGGGGCATTCTACCTCCGAGCTACACCCCCAGCCCTATTTTTTATTCTTTATTTTGAAACAGGGTCTCACTAAGTTGCAAAGAGCCTCACTAGGTAGCTGAGGCTGGCCTCGAACCCAGATCCTCTGGTCTCAGCCTCCCAAATGCTGGGATTACAAGCGTGTGCCATCACACCAGGCTAAAGATTTTTTTTTTTTTTTTTTGCAGTACTGAGGATTGATCTCAGGGGCGTTCTACCTCCGAGCTACACCCCCAACCCTATTTTTTATTCTTTATTTTGAAACCGAGTCTCACTAAGTTGTGGAGTACCTCACTAGGTAGCTGAGGCTGGCCTCAAACCCGGATCCTCGGGTCTCAGCCTCCCAAATGCTGGGATTACAAGCATGCGCCACCACGCCCAGCTTATAATTTTTTTTTTTTTTTTTTTTTTTTTTTTTTTTTTTTTTTTTTTTTTTTTTTTTTTTTTTTTTTTTTTTTTTTTTTTTTGCAGTACTGGGGATTGAACTCAGGGGCTTTCTACCTTCGGGCTATACCCCCAGCCCTATTTTTTATTCTTTTATTTTTGAAACCAGGTCTCACTAAGTTGCGGAGTGCCTCACTAGGTAGCTGAAGCTGGCTGCGAACCCGGATCCTCTGGTCTCAGCCTCCCAAATGCTGGGATTACAAGCGTGCGCCACCACGCCCAGCTAGCTTATAATTTTTTTAAGACAAGTTCTTACTAAGTTTCCCAGGCTGGCTTCAAACTTGTACACCTCCTGCCTCAGCTTCCCAAGTAGCTGGGGTTACAGGCATGTACCACAATTTGTGATTTGATTTATGTTTTTGACAATGTTCAGTCTTAATGAAGAACTAAGAATATTCATATACCATTGGAAATTATGTAAATTGCTTAAAAAAAGAAAAGGAGCAGAAAAATATCTGAAAGTATTTTAGAACAGTAAAATGGAGCCGAGTGGCGCATACTTGTAATCCCAGTACTTGAGAGGCTCAGACAAGAAGATTGCAGGTTTGAGTCCAGCCTCAACAATTTATCAAGACCCTGTTTCTCTCCGTGTGTGTGAGTGTGTGTTTTGCTAGGGATTAAACCAGGGACATTCTACCTCTGAGCTGCACACCCAGCCCTATATTTTTTTTTAAGTTGCTGAGACTGGCTTCGAACCTATGATCTTCCTGTCTCAGTCTCACAAATACTAGGATTACAGACATGTGTGCCACCACACCTGGGTGACCCTGTTTAAAATAAAAAAACTAGCTGGGTGTGGTGATGCACGCTTGTAATCCCAACAATTAGGAGACTGAGACTGGAGGGTCTGGGTTCGCGGCCAGCCTCAGCTGCTTAGTGAGGCCCTCCACAACTTAGTGAGACCCTGTTTCAAAATAAAGAATAAAACTAACCCGGGCGTGGTGGCGCACGCTTGTAATCCCAGCATTCGGGAGGCTGAAACCGGAGGATCCGGGTTCGCGGCCAGCCTCAGCTACCTAGTGAGGCACTCTGCAACTTAGTGAGACTCGGTTTCAAAACAAAGAATAAAAAATAGGGCTGGGGGTGTAGCTCGGAGGTAGAATGCCCCTGAGTTCAATCCCCAGTACCGCAAAAAAAAAATAAAAATAAAAAATAAAGAATAAAACTAAGGCCGGGGCTGTAGCTCGGAGGTAGAATGGCCCCAGGTTCCATCCCCAGTACCGCAAAAAAAAAAAAAAAAAAAAAATTAAAAAGGACTAGGGTATAGCTTGGAGGTAGAATACCCCTGGGGTCAATCCCCAATACCGAATAAATAAATAATAAAATGAACCTAACAATTCCATTCTAGGAATCTGTCATACACATATGCTCATCTAATTATACTATGAGTCGGTATGGTTGCGTACACTTGTAATCCCCGTACTGGGGAGGCTGAGACAGGAGGATCACAGGTTTGCAGCCAGCCTCAGCTACTTAGTGAGGCCTGCAACTTAGTGAGACCCTGTTTCAAAATAAAGAATAAAAAATGGGGCAGGGGGTGTAGCTCAGAGTTAAATACCTCTGGGTTCCATCTTATACTATGTGTATAATTATATACACACACACACATTTTATATATAAATATATAATGTAATATATACATACACACGGACACACACACAGAATTTTTTGTGGTGCTGGCGATTGAACCCAGGGGCATTCTACTTCCAAGCTACACCCCCAGCCCTATTTTATTCTTTATCTTGAAATAGGGTCTCATTAAGTTGTGAAGGACCTCACTAAGTAGCTGAGGCTTGACAGCGAACCTGTGATCCTCCTGTCTCAGCCACCCAAGTCCTAGGATTACAAACATGCGCCATCATGCCTGGCATACACAGATTTTTTATCATAGGTGCAGCGAATACACCCCTGTAATCTCAGCTACTTGGGAAGCTGTGGCAGGAGGAAGTTTGAGGCCAACCTGGACAATTTAGGAAGACACTGTCTCAAAATAAAAAGGGCTGGGGCTCTACACCAACCATAAAACCACTGAAAAAGAAATCCAGAAAACAATTCCACTCACAATAGCACCCCCAAAAATAAAATACTTAGGGATAAACCTAACCAAAGAGGTAAAAGACCTCTATAAGGAAAATTACAAAAATCTGAAAAAAGAAATCGATGAAGACCTTAGAAGATGGAAAAATCTACCATGCTCTTGGATTGGCAGAATAAATATCAGCAAAATGGCCGTCCTCCCAAAAGTAATCTACAAATTCAATGCAATACCCATGAAATTACCAAGGTCACTCCTCACAGACATAGAAAAATCAGTCCTTAAATTCACCTGGAACAACAAAAAGCCCAGGATAGCCAAAGTAGTTCTTAGTAATAAGAATCATGCAGGAGGTATCACAATACCTGACTTCAAACTTTACTACCAAGCCACAGT
>PVLC010004411.1:0-85530 GCA_004027655.1 Graphiurus murinus
TGTATCTTGGAGGTAGAATGCCCCTTTTTTCCCTCCCTAGTATCGATCGATCGATCAATCAATCAATCAATCAATCAATGGTTTCTAGGGTTTTCTATTTGGTTTCCAGTATTTTAATTTGAAACACAGCATTATGTATAACAATTTGGGGGGCAAGCTATTATGGGAGGTTGTTTAAATTAAATATGCAAAATAAAGAATGCTGTAAAATTCATGTTTCCCCCCCACTGTTGTATGAAACTTTTCACAACCAGTGGATAACATCTGGATGTACCAACCCTAATTAAGCAAACACAGCAAGAATAAATCCTCTTTCAACCAAGCCATCTGACACCTGCAAATTCCTCATTAATCTAGACATAGCAGAGCAAAGAAGAATTTAGCATTAGCAAAGTCCACCATTGCCCTTCTCTTCTGGACCTAAGTAAATCAGTGAAGTGAGAAATCTAGTACAGGTTCAAATGTAGTTACTGCACCGCTCTGCTTTTCTTTTAAAAGTTAGTGTTAACCACACTTTCTCATTTTTTAAATACATTTTATTGGTCCATTGCAATTCTACATCATGAAGAGGTTCCGATGAGAAGAACACATGCGCACCCACAGCACTTGGTGTGTTTTCCTCCGGATCCCACACTGCTTCTTTGCCCTCCCCATGCTTCATATTGAAATTGCTGTCATTGGACTGTTTCCTTCAAGTCTCCCCTTTCACTTCCCTCTGTAAATCTCCTTTCTCTATTCTACTGTTTCTCCCTATGTTTAACTGAAGTCCTTCTGTTTCTCAATTTCTTGCAGGAAAATGAGTGAACTAGAGAATATTTTATAATTTTTAATAAACAAAAATAGAACATTTTGCATACCAGTTTTCTCGTGTAACTGTTAAATTCAGTATAAAACTTTTTTATTTGAATTTACATTATTTTAATAAAGCCAGTCATTTTTCCCTTTTATAATGTGTTATCTTCCTTAAGAAATTGATTCTGAAAAATGCTACATATGACTTTATATTAGAGAAACCTTTTTTGGCAAAGTGTTTTATATACAAATAAAATTTGGTAAGTATTAATTATTTTCTCTTTTAGTTATCACATTTCACAAAAATGTATTAATGTCTCTAGAATTGTGATAGCAAAAAGCTTTGTTTCTGATGAGAGAAGACTTTTTTTCCACTGAAAAAAATAATAAAATTATTGTTACTAGAATAATAAAATTTGGTTCAAACCATTCTAGAGTAATCACTACTCTTAATTTCATATACTATTTACAAAGAAGAACCTCATGTAGTAAAACTAGACAGCTTCCAGTGCAATAACAAGGTTCTGTCCATGAAGGGATGTCAAGCTTGGATAATATGCTATGCAATCATGAAACACCTCCACCCTCTAACAGCTGGAAAAGTAGCATAAAAGATAATAGCCAAATCGAGTCATGTCTGTCAACCCCTGGCATCTCACTTTTCCCACAGAAGTAAAAGTAACATCAGATAGAAGAGCAGAGACCACACCTAAAAATTAAAAACACAATAAAATATTGAAAATCCTCTTTATTCTAATGCAATGCTATGCAAACACCTCTCTAAATAACCATGCAGTGAAATGGAATAACAAATCTATCAGAACCACTTAAATGTCACCATTTCCATGGGTTTGGTGAGTTGACAAATTGCAGAAGCCCTTCCAAAGCTACCTACTTCCTTCTACAAATGACAGAGTGACCCGCCTTTAAGTCATACCACACACTTCTTCCTTGGACACTGCATGCAGCTAAAGAACAACATCTAAAATAATTTTAATTTTTGAAATATTTTCATTGATATTTTTCCCCATGATGATATTGACAGGCAGATGTCAAGTGTACCATTTGATTAGTTTTGACAAACGAGCACACCCACATCAACCACTTTCCTCCTAAGATAGTAAGTCCCTTTATTGCTGCACCCTACGTTCCCAAGAGCACTCCCAGATTTGGTGATTCACTAGGAATTCTAAAACTCAGTACCTCGTCATATTCATGGCAGTGATTTATTACAGAAAAAAAAGAAAGGATAAAAAGCAAAATCAGCAATGGGAACAGGTACAGATGGCAGTGTCTGGAAGAAGCCAGGTGCGCGCTTCCAGGAGTCTGGTCCCATTGGACTTACAAGGGCTGAGCTGACTTCCTCCAGCAGCAAGTGTGAAATACTCCTGAGGCTCGGTGCCCGTAGTTTGATGGGGGTTGATGTCCTAGGCTTGCTCCATCCGGCACGTATAAAAATTTCACTCCAAGAAGGAGAGCAGATATTCAGCACAAACCAATTGTTTGCACAGATAATTTAGGCCAGTCCACAATGTTTATCACAGAGTGGTGGAAACTCACTGGAATCTCAAGTTCCCAGTTGCCAGCTAAGTTTGCCTGCAAGGTTGGGCTTTCTAAAGATCAGTCTTGGCCTGTTCTATACATCCTTTCCTATGTGTGCCAATGCAAGTCAATCCTCCAAGAAAACACAGATCTACTTTGTTCCATCCAAATAAATAGTACCTGTGGTAGAAATTCATGTAAATAAAACCACATAATGTCATTCAACCATTTAATTTTTATGCCTATTCCACATTTTCTAAAAGGGTTCAGTTTTAATTTATTCTGCATTTTATATTACAATATTTTATATCTCAGGCACCATGGCCACGAGCAGCTCCAGGTTCATCTTCGCTCAGGCTGGCTCCTGGGAAGAAAAATGCAGGCAAGGACCCATTTGAAATACCCAAGGCCAGCAGTAGTGGTGCTTGCTTGTAACTCCAGTACTTGGGAGGCTGAGACAGGAGAATTTTAGGTTCGCAGTCAGCCTCAGCAACTTAGTGAGGCACTCCACAATTTAATGAGGCCCTGTATCCAAATAAAAATATAAAATAGGGATGGAGGTGTAGCTCAGACATAGAATGCCCCTTGGGTCCATCCTCAGTAACACAAAAAAAGAAGGAAGGAAGGAAGGAAGGAAGGAAGGAAGGAAGGAAGGAAGGAAGGAAGGAAGGAAGGAAGGAGGGAGGGAGGGAGGGAGGGAGGGAGGGAGGGAGGGAAGGAAGGAAGGAAGGAAGGAAGGAAGGAAGGAAGGAAGGAAGGAAGGAAGGGAAAAGGTAAAGAAAAGAAAGAAAACCCCAGGAAAGACTCTTGATTGGCTTCAATTGAGTGATGCCCACATCTGACTAAGGTCTGGTGCAAGGACGGTGAATTGGCTTTTATTCAGAGGTAGAGGAGAGGTTGTTAGAAAGGAGTGGTTTCTAGAAAGAGCAGGACCCAGCCACTTGAAGAAATGCCACTGGAAGGAGAAAACCATTCAATAAGACAGTATTATGTCTAATTTTTCAAGATGTCTATAAATTTTCAGTTCCAAACCAAAGATATTTTAATTTATTTAGCAATGTCATTACTTTCCGAGGCAAGTGGGACAATACAAAAATGAAAAGGAGGATTTAGGTCTCACATATTCTATATTCTAGAATGGCAGTTCCAGCCAGCTACATGATCGTGCAATATGTCCCAGCAGGTAGATGAAAAGCATTCCATTGACAACACATACCTATTTCACCTTCAAGTCTCTTTTTTTCCCCACTACATTTTCATCTTCTTTAAATTTTACTTAGAAAACTTACCTGATGATTACTAAGTCAGAAATTTAAATACCAAGGTTCAAACCCATACTTAACCTTCACATCCAGGCAGGCAAGAAACTGACTAGAGGGTCCTTGGAAGTCAAAACAAAAGTAGGCTTTATAAGGTATTTATTAGCTGCCTTTATTTAAAAAATAGACTGGTCCTAATGGCAGTACTTATTCTAATTGAGAAAATATTTCAAAGATTAATGCGACGGACAATTTAAAGTCTTTTCTTCTAAACCATTTTTGTCTTGCTAATCTAATTTGAAATTTTCTTGCAGTGCATGTAACATTTGTGCTCCTGGAGGACTCTTCCTGATATTGGCTTTCTGCTGATTTTTAGTACAGCTACAGAGTTTCAGACTGAATTTCACACTCCTCAAGAATTCCAAGCTCCTATGGAACATTTTGTTGTCTTGGATGTATTTCAAAATTTTTATTCAATACAGTACTACCCTTAAGTTTATTGTACAAAAAAAAAGTTAATAATAAGTTCATACACAGGAAAATTTAAAAAATATTTCATTTTTATTTTCAATATTTTTTGTCATTGGAATACTGGAGAAACTCCTTCAACCTGGTAATGCTTTCTGCACTTGTACCTATCTCTGTGGATCTCCTCCATGGAGTGAGATAATATTCCTTGAGTCTTTAAAAGGCATCCCTTCCCATTGTGGTCTACATTCCTTCCACTCTCTTGTTCCCAAGAATTTCATTTCTTCAAGTGTTGCTGTTTATTCTGATTTCTTCTGTCTAGTCCATTTTACCCTCCTTTTTGTTAGCAGAAGCAACACACGTTCATCTTTGAGTGTCTAAGTAAACAACTCCCCCATGATGTGCTTTCCCTGATTTCCAAATTTAATATTAAAAATATGTTCTTCCTTTGTGCCTCTATGCTTTGCATATTTTTTTCATAAAATGTAATTTTGCCTTTTAATTTGGTGTCTTGACCCTCCGTCTTCCACATACACAATTAATTCTAAGCTTCCTGAAGGTGATAAAGGGCTTTGCCTTTTCAATCTTTATATTTTTCATAGCTTTAAGGAATATGGCCATAAGTAATAAATTAGAAACAAAGATTTATATCAGTATTCTATTCATATTGCATACAGTTTAATATTAACTAAAATAACTTTCTCCTCTATCAACATATTTTCAGTAAATTAGCTGATTTTTTTTTCATCATATGAAGAATGCTACTAATCAAGTTGGATTTTTCTAATCTTACATTTTAAAACAAAAACATCACCCTTCCTGGTTCTTATTCTCATAATATTTGCAGACGGACATGTCTTCATGATGGAATGCCCTTTGAACAATTTTAAGTGAATACTGAACCCACACAAATTCCCTATTTTATAGTAAAATAAAACTAGATTGCATCCTTAGATTTAAAAAATAAAGTGCATCCTATAACATCATTTTAATTCCCTATTCATCCTTGATATCTCCTGCTGTGTTAGTAAACTGTTTTTATAGATTGAAAAGCCCAATTAAATTTTTGTCTGGACCTTAGTAGCCTATCCCTGTGTCAGTAATCTTGCTTAAAGTATAATAATGATCTCTAAGAAGAATAAAAGCATAGAAAATAATATAAATGTAAAAGCTCACCCAAGTTTATGAGGAAGAAGACACATGCGAGTAGTCTCTTTCCTTCCACCATACTTTCAATCAAGCTTACTTCTCAGTTATAGTTAAATGCTAATATGTATTTATTAAATTAAACTTAAAGCAGGGGACATTAATAAAAACTATGCATTCACCCTGTAATTCCAATCACATTTACTGCCAAATATGTATTTTTGCAATCAATTTCAAGACCACAAAAGGTTTGAATCATTTACCTTTTTCAATTTAATATAACCTAGTATAATAGCTTATATATAATTTAATATATTTTTAAATTTATGTTTAAGGCATGAAATTCAGAAGCGTTACTTTAAGAATGCCTATCAATAGAAGTATCAATTCTTATATGGTTTGGTGTATCCAAGTTTCATAATTACTTTATCAATCCCCTTACTGAAAATAGAGACCTTTATTAATAAAATGTACAGATAAAGTAACATTTCCCAAGACAGTAAACCTAACTGATGCTAGGTCATGCTCCAAGATATCCTGTTTTAAATAAATGGTAAAATCTGACAAAAAGAGATTGTGAAGATTAAGTTGAAGGCATTGCTTTAGTCTAAGTTTCTACTATCTAAATTACTGATTTGTCAGACATAAACTACCAACAATATGAAAATATTGACTCATTTTCAACCATAATTAAATAAACATAAATCATACTGAGACATTTAAACTAAAATTAACATAAATACATTTTTCCAAATTGCCTAATGAAAAATAAATGTGTTTCATTAATAGAAGTAAATTACTTAGAAGTATATTCTCCAGAAAAAAATATACTATTCAAGATGATCAACTGAAGCAAATAAAAATATCTATGCATTCACCCTGTAATTCCATTCACATTTACTGCCAAATATGTGATTCTATGAAAGGTAAATTTTAACTTCTGCTAATACTAAAAATCTAGTTGACAGTTAGTCAAGCATATAACTAGCTAAGAGTTATATGCTTGACTATATACTATTTTACTAGATAAACTTTTCATCAAAGACTGTTATATTTTACAGTGTCACTTTTTCATTATATAAGTTTCTTACTTTCTAGCTCATAACTAAAAGAAACAAGTTTGGCATTATTTCCTCTACCTGTCAACATAATCTGAACATGAATATTAAATCAAATTTCATTGAAGTTAGAGTCTACTATAAAAAAATTTGACTTGAAATTTAACAAATTTGTATAGATACAAGTCTTACAAAAGTGCATTTCCCTTTAACTTACTTCATTCAACTTAGTTCATTAATACAGTAATGAACTTCTATTGAGAAACACACTAGGAAGTATAGAATCACTCTGAGCTCTCATAGCTTTAAATTTTGGATGATTCAGAGATACCAAATTTGACAAAACCTACATAAATCATATTATGACAAATGAAAGTATCAATACATAAATACAAGTACTAATCTGGTATCAAAACCATGACTGAAAAAGTTAGTTCTTCCACTTAAACCACAGCAATCTAGAAGAAGAATTGTACCCAACCTTATATCCACAACAAAACTCGCTGAAAATTTTGCAAAATCCTAACTTTTCATGATTTTTTTTTCAGAGAAATGCACTAACCTGAAATCTAAGGGCATGCATGTACATCCCAAGAAAAAGAGGACAGGAATACTTGTACCCCTGAAGCAGATGCAGGGTGAACCTGAGAGGGTAAGAAGTCAGTTTAAGGGTTCAGCAAATTGCTAATGATAGAGAGTGTGAGACCTCTCAGAGCCATAGGGTCAGAAGAATTCACTCCTACTCCTGGGCTCTTCACAGATCACTGGTAGCTCCTGAGAGGAGAACATTAAAATCCACCTCCTACAAGATGTTGTAAAGACTAATTTTAGGTAAATAAGTAAAGAGACAGGGAAAAAAAAATGTGCTTTCCAGGCATAAAAGTTTTTTTTTTTTTTACCTTGACAAATAAAAATTTAGATTCATAGTATTAAGTAAAAATTTAGATTCATAGTATTAAGATAGCTGAAAGCCAAAGATAAAGAGAAAATTTTAGAGGTAGCCAGAGAAGAATAACAATAAAAAATGTAGATGTTGGCTCATCAGAAAATATACCATCTGAAAGACTGGGAAGTTGCCTCACTGAAATGCTGGATAAGAGTCAACCTAGAATGTTGCGCCCAGAAAAAAAAATGCTTTGCAACAGAGAGGAAATTAAAGACAAAAAGTGAAAAAGACAGAATTCCTTAGCAACAGATCTGTACCAGGAAAAAAAAGTGTTACAGAAAGTTCTTCAGGAAGAAAGGATGATTTCATGAACCAATATTCATTAAGTAAACAAAATCTATAAAATGGGATTTTTATCTCAATTGTCTTAAAATATACCTGACCATATAAAAGAAGCATACCACTAATAAATTCTGTCCTTGTAGCAGACATAAAGGTAAAGCATATAATAGCAGTAACATAAAAGATGAGAGGGATGCGTTAAAAATAGGGGCTCTTATACACTCTTGGTAGGATTGCAAACTACTACAGCCACAATGGAGAGCAACATGGAGGCTCATCAAAAGACTAGGGATAGATCCACCCTATGACCCAGCCATGCCACTCCTCAGCATCTTTCCCAACCAATTAAAATTAGAGTACTATGCTGATACTGGCATACCCATGTTTCACAGTTCACAACACTCAAATTATGGAACAAACTTGGGCGTCCATCAGTAGAGAAATGGGTAAAGAAATAAAGAAAAATAAAATTATGTAATTTGTAAGAAAATAGGTAGAATTTGAAAAGCACTATGCTAAGTGAGATCAGCCAGTCTAAGAAAGTTGAAGTTCATATTTCCTCTCATCCCTGGAAGTTAGAAAGGAAATAGGAAAGAAAAGAGACTTCAGATAAAAGAGGAGAGACACTCGGAGAATAGTGGAAGGGCATTGGTGAGGGGGAACAAAAGGGGGAAAAGAAGCTTGAGGAAGGACACAGCTCAATAATGTTATGTTCATATTTGAAGGTATCACTGCCAATCTCACCAACCTCACTGATGTGTGGGGGAATCGGGGAGTTCAGAGCACATTGAGAGGGGTGTGCATATATAGATGTATCACATTGAATCTCACTATGCTGAATAATTATAATGCACCAAAAATTCATAACATAAAAATACGCTGGGCATGGTGGCACACACCTGAAAACATAGTACTTAGGAGGCTGAGAGGACAGAGGATCGCAGTTTCAGGATCAGCACATGGTAATTGAACAAGACCCCATTTCAGTCTAAATTTAACTCAAAATAAAAAAATTTTTAAAAGAGGTCTGGGGGTGAAGCTCAGAGGTAGAATACCACAGGTTCAATCCTCCTGAGATATCACATAAAAAAGAAAATGATGAATCAAGAATAGTATTATACTTTCAGATTTCAAAATATACCATATTCATCCCTCCATATTCACAGGAGATTGATTATAGGACCCCCTGAGATACCAAAATCTGTGAGTGCTCAAGTCTCTTATAGAGAAAAGTAATATCTGTATATAATCTATGAACATCCTCCCATAAAATCATCTCTAGATTATTTATAACTAATAAAATTTAAATGTAATGTAAATAGTTGTTAAACTGCATTATCTAGCGAATGACAGGAACAGTCTGTACATGTTTAATTCATATACGTTTATTTCCTGAATGATTTCTATCTATGGTTTATTGAATCTACAAATACATAACCTGTGGATACATAGGGTTGACTGTCTTACAAAGCTACTGCAATCAAAGCAGCATGGTCCTGGCACTAAAACAAACATATAGGGCAATGGAACTGAATAGAATAGCCCAGAAATATATACACACTCTTAGGATCAATGGATCTTTGACAAGGGTACCAGGAATGGGGAACAGTGTCTCTTCAACAATGTTGCTGGGAAAACTGTATATCCACATTGCCCCAAAATGAAACTGAACCATTATCTATCTCATATCATATGCAGGAAATGACTAAAAGTAGACTAAAACTCAAGAGTTACAAGGAAGTAGGTATAAGGAAGAGGAAATGGAGAGAGGCTGGTCAAGGGGTTCCAAGTCTCAGTTAAAGCAGATGAATAATTTCTAGAGATCTATGAAACAACATGGGGACGATAGCTAACAATGTTCTGTTGTAACTTGGTTTGCTAAAGAAGAGAGAAAACAAATCGCAACATCTCAAATACTTGATTATGATGATGGAAACACCAAATTATCCACTTACATGCATTTTTCATTTGTCAAAAAACAGAATATAGCCAGGCTATATTCTGACCCACGCTTGTAATCCCAGTACTTGGGAGGCTGAGAGAGGAGGATTGCAGGTTTGTGGCCAGCTTCTGCTACTGAGTAAGGCCCTCCGCAATTTAGTGAGACCGTGTTTCAAAATAAAGAATAAAAAATAGGGCTGAGGCATAGCTCAGAGGTAGAATGACCCTGGGTTGAATCCCTGGTACTGCAAAAATATAAAAATAAAAATAACTAAAAATAAAAAATCATTAGACTTCAATAAGCAACATATTGAATGAAAGTAAACTATATTAAGTTTAATATTGATATCATAAAATGTAGAGCAATCAGTAAAAATTTCTTCAAATAAGATATGTATATGATATATATAAATAAGATTTTATATATAAATAAGAATATATATATATATTTCAAAAAGGATGATTGATAAAATTGAAACATAATAGTCTCAACCCAAAAGAAAGTAAAAAAAAAAGATGAAAATAGTCAGGTATAGTGGCACATGTCTGTAATCCCAGTACTTGGAAGACTGAGATATGCCTGAGACAGAAGGATCACAGATTTAAGGACAGACTCAGCAACATATGAGGTTCTCAGCAACCTAGTAGGACCCTATTTCAAAATGAAAAATTAAATAAGCCTAAGAGTGAAGCTCAGAGGTAAGGTGCTTCTGGGTTCAGTCCCCAGAACCAAAAATCAATCAATCAATAAATAAATATGTGATGCAGTTAAAATACATGTTAGAGGAAAAATTGTAGGCTTTTTTATAATTAGAGGAAATTATTTATATACTTATATTAGGAAATATAGATGTGGTTAAAATAAACAATTTAATCTTCACCCAATGAACAGAGGAAAAGAAGAGTCGGTATAAGAAATGAGATAATTAATATAATACAGAAATCAAGAATCCAATGTAATTGAACAGAAAAATGTTGAGATCAACTTAATTAAAAGCTGCTTCTTGCAATAATTGACAAATTTGATAAACCTGTAGCCAAACTCTCTGCAAAAAGAGACAGATAGACAGACAAGGACATAAATTACAAACAGACAACTGAAAGAAACTCTGTTATTACATTTCCTTAAATATTGCAAAGTTTATGTGAAATTAAAAACAACTACATTCTAAAAACTTAAAAAATTTGATGAAACAGACTCATTTCCTGAAAGATACAACCTGTCAAAGGTCATTCAAGAATGATTAGATTTTATTATCTCATTATCTACTAAATATGTGGAATTAATAATAAAACCAAGAAAGAAAGGATAGAAAATAAAGAAGCAAAACTCCTAACAAAGAAAGCTCTCAGATCAGATGGATTTCATAGTAAATTCTACCAAATATTTAATGCACAAATTGTACTCATTCTATATGTCTCTTGTAGGGGAAAAAAATACACACACACACACACACACACACACACACACACACACACACATCAGAACAACAATCAAACCTGTGATCTTCCTGTCTTAGCCTCCAAAATACCAAACAACAACAACAACAAAAAAAAAAACAGCCAAACAAATCTAGGAACTAAAAAATAAAAACAGCCAATAAATCATGATGAAGTGGGTCTTATCATAAGAATTCAAGACTGGTTTTGAATTTCCAATAGTACTATTTACCATATAAATAAACTAAAAAAAAAAAAAGTGTGATCCTCTCAATAGATGCAGACAAAAAGACTATGAGAAAAATTAAACTTGGATTCACTAAAAAGTCTCAACACTATAATAACAGACAGGAACTTTATCGCCCTTATAATGGCCACCTACAAAATAAACCTGCAGCCAACATCACATGCACTGGTGAAAGACAACTTTATGCTGCCTCAGGAACACAACTTGCCAAGGATGTTCTTCCTAACTGTTCTTATTTAGCACTGTTTTGATGGATGTCTTACCCAAGGCAATAACGTTAAGAATAGTAAATAAAAGACACTCAGGTTGAAAGGAAAGATTAAAACCTCTCTTTTCAGACACCATGATTGTCCCCATTTAAAAATCCTAAACTTCCAAAAAGCTTCTTGAGGCAACAACTAGGTTTAACAATGACATAGGATATGAGATCCATATACATAATCACTTGTTATTCTATATACTTTTAATGAAAAATTATGAAATAATATGAGGAAAAGCAGCATTTGTAACATAAAAAGTGAGGCACTTAAATATAAGTCTAAAAACATGGGTAAGAGCTATAGGCTAAAATCTTCAAAATACTGATGAAAACTAATAAAATACTTAAGTGAATAGAGAGATATACTGTATTCATGTATTGGAAAACTCATACTGCTAATGTGAATACTTTCATAAAGTGATTTATATATTTTAGAATTCCCATCAAAATTCAACAGAAAATACTTTCAGATATTCATAAGCTGGTTTCAAAATTTATTTGACAAGGTAAATTAAAATAGCATAAACAATTTTGAAAAAAGGATAACGAAATTATCTCCAATTTCAAAATTTGCTAAGAGTTACAATAGTAGAGTATATTAAATTAAAAAAACAGACACACCAACCACTATAGCAAAATGAATTATCCAAATATAGACAAACACATATATACAATCAACTGACTTTTGTCCAAAGCCAAAACCAATTCAGTAGAGTGTTTCAACAAATAGTTCCTGACACAATTAGATATTAATATAGCAAAATATTAACAACAACCCTTGACATATAAACAATTCACATAAACTATATTATAGATTTAAAAGGAAAAACTAAGTCTTTAAAACTTTTACAATAAAACAGGAAAAAATATCGTTTTGGCTGTGAGTAAACAAAGATTTCCTAGACACACTATAAAAAGTAAATCCTTAATAGGAAAAATTATAAAAATATTTGAATTATAATGACACTATAAAGAGCATCCCAAATTCCAGCATTACAGGTATGTACCACCATGTCCAGAAAAACAAAAACAAAAAAAGCCAAACAAATCTAAGAATCCAGAGAGTACATAGATGAGAGGAAATATTACCAAGTAGCATATCTGATGAAGGACTTGCATCAATAATATAGAAATAATTATCAAAACTTAATCATCAAAAGTAAGCTGCTCAAGTTCAGGTTAGTGATTGACTTTGATATGTTTGTGAAAGTACATGGAGGGAGGGGAGGGAGTAGTGTGGGAACTGGGGAAGGGTTAAATGAGAAATGTGTGCATGTGTGCCTTTACCAGCTTGTACCTAACAAAGATGTATGATTACAATGCACCAATAAAAATAAATAAATAAATAAAAGAAGAGAAAGCTACCATTTAGGTGAGCACTTAGTGATTGTACCACTTTTCCTTAGAAAAAATTTATGATCATTAAATAAATTAATATACATGGATTTTAAAAAAAAGTAAACTGCTGCCAGGCATGGTGTCACATGCTTATAATCTCAGTACTTGGGAGGCTGAGACAGAAGGATCATAGGCTCACAGCCAGCCTCAGCTACTTACTTAGTGATGTCATCTGCAATTTAGTAAGACTGTTTCAAAATAAATAATAAAAAATAGGGCTGTGGGGTGTAGCTCAGAATTAGAATGCCCCTGGTTCAATCCCTAGTACCACAAAAAAAAAAAGTAAGCTGCTCCATTAAAAACAGAAAGTACGTTAAGACATGATCAATATCACTATTCTATAGGGAAATACAAATTAAAGCCACAACATAATATCGAAATACACCTAGTATGACTAAAAAGGGTGGCAGAGAAATTTTCTGGTGTTATGGAAATATTCTAATATTCTATATTTTTTATTAGTGGTTACATGACTGCCAAAACTCTGTTAAAACACAAAAAAATAAACTAAACAGACTAAATTTTACTATATCTCAATTTTATATTGGTTTACAAAATGGGAAAAAGAGAATTGTGATTGACAAACTAAATTTATATAAATAGATGAAGTGTTAAGAAATATTTCATTTGTCTGTTCAAAGTATTTCTCCAACTATACACCAGAAATTATAAATGTTAAATAGAATGAGTAAGAATATTATCATATATGAATAAAAACCATCTTATATATGCCTGTAGATTGGTGATAAGTAGAAGATGGATAGATAGAGAGAGAGAGAGATAGATTTGTTCATACAAACATATACACATACATAAATACACACATATGATCCATGAAGACATATTCATCTTTAACATTTTTTTTTCTTCATACGTTTTTTAAAACAGTGATTGCTAAGACAAAGTAGTTACCGAAAACTTATAGTCATGTGATCTAGGCTAAGTAGAAACTAACAAAAGAAGCAGCAACTCTAAAATAAAACAAAAAGAACATAATTGAATGGTTTTCCCCTGAGCCACCAAAGGAAATGAATGACTCTCAATATTTTTAGTCATTAAGAGTATCGGGTTAAAAATATTCAGTAATTTCATGAAAAGTATTACAATGCAGATGTGATCGGACCTCAGTTCAACATTCTTCCCAAGTTTCCATATATATATTTCTGGCTTTCTACTTTTCTGTGTTCCTACTGTTTAAAAAAAAAAAAAACACACACACACATGCTTTTGCTTTTTATTTGACCTGTACATTTTACAGAAGAGTGCAATAAGTCATAGAAAGTTTCACCAAGATCGATGAGAAGTAATGGAACAAGAATTGGAAAGTGGGCATTCTGAATCCAGGGCCCTCATTCATAAAGAATGCAGAGTACCAGTGAAGAAAATGCACTGTGAATATTAATGTAGCTATATTTCTATCTGAGAATGCTGTTGGATATTTGACCCTCTGGGGATAGAGAAAAAGGCAAACAAATATCAATTACACTCATCAAAGACACCTTAGGGAGGATGGTTAATGAGAACGCAGTCCAAGGAGGGTTAATTTTACCCGGTGATCCAGTACCACAGCTCCTTAATAGCTGGATCTTGAACAAGGCTGGTCCACTGGAGTCCTGCAGGGCAGATGATTCCAAAAGAAGGATTGCATGGCATATCCCACTTTGCATTATTAAATTTTGGGTGCTTTGGGTTTTGCTTTTATATTAATTATAAAAGAAAACTTCTTAGAAGCATGTGGCCTGACAGATACTGATCTCTTAGCTGAAAATAAGCAGTGCCTCGAGACAACCCAATGCATTAACCTTTTACAAGCATTAGTCTAGAAACAAGTCTTTTGCCCACTACCACCTGGTCTTCCTGGAACCCGCTAACTACCTGAGATAAGATAGAACACTGCTTAAAGGGGCTAAACAAAATTGTAAAGATTTTAACTAATGGAAAAGAATTTTTATATATGTGTTGTAACCTTAACTGGTTGAGGATAACCTTTGGAAAAACAAGTCTGTAAAAATTCCTGTTCTATATGCCTCATTGCAAAAAAATAGTATAAAACAGCGACCAAAAAACAATAAAACAGATACACTTCTACACTGCGTGTGGTGTGAGCGTATTGTATTCTCGAGACCTTATCTCAATCCACACCTGTCGAGGGACCCCCAACCACCACTGCTTCAAGGGCTGGTCCCCGGCAGTCCAGGAAGATGTGGAAGAACATTCCAGAATCAGCAGATATCTCCTAGAGCCTGGCATCAGGACAAGTAACCATACTTGGAGAACAACTAGAAAAGGAAAGGAGTTTAGTTGCATGAGTCAAGCAAATGCTATGCAAAGCAGGAAGACAATCTAGACTCTTTGAGCACTCCTACTTCTATGTAGTTTGGAGAAGCTCCATGAATGGAAGAATCATTTTTTATCATATCTTCTATTTGAAAGTATCTTGCACTGAGTGAGACAATGCATACTTTCTTGTCTCTAACTAATGATGAAAGCACTGAGGCTAACTCACCTTCCAAGGTTATGAATGCCAGAAACACAGCACAAACTCAGCTCTTCAAACTTCACATGAAACATCCTTCCCCCTTTGCCAAATTGCTTCTTGTTTGATAAATTCTGAAAACACAGACAGCTCACCCTTAATGTAGGACTAATTCATTATTGAGGTGTCTGTACTGTCACATTTAATTAACTTCGTGTATGAAAAGGAAGGTGTGGTAATATCTTAGTGTGCTGATACTTTTGATTTTTAATTTAGCTGGTGCTTAAGGCCTTAGATGAATTATATAGTATTTGAAGTTAAGGGTTAACATTTATATTGCGATGAAACCAAAACCATTTAGAAAGTGGAAAGTCTAAGCTACGAAGTCGTTTATTAAAATATTTGTTTTAATTTTTATTTTCTAGGGAATTCAGTATAAGCTCAGTAGTCTCTCAATTACATAAATGTATAGGCTTATAATTAATTGGCTATATTAAATTAGATATGTATTTTTCCATAATTTTATATATAGCGAAACACAGGCTGTGTTTGTTCTCTCACCAACCCAGCCCTGTCCTCCAAACCCATTCAACCTAAGTTTGCTGCATTTTGTTAACCAGAATGCAATTGACTAGCTGATTATTCCAATAGCTTGATTTTTTGACTTCTCCTATCTCACAAACAAAGCCTCAGAAGGTTCTGCCTCCAAACTTTACCTTCATTCCATCAATCATTCCCATATTTTGCCAAACTGGACCTTACTAGCCATAGGCTGGACCTTCTTGATCACCTCTCATGCCACTGACTTTCGCAATCTCTGATTCCTCTTTCTTTCTGCCTTTAAATTGTTATAGTCCAAATTCTGTACAACCACCAAAGCAATCATTCCCAATTGTAAATTATATCTTGTATATGCAATTCTCTTGCTTAGCACTCTTGGCCGGCTTCCCATTATATGCAACAATATATTTGAAGTAAGATTCAAACACACATTCATGGCCAACAAAGTCCTGCAGCAGTTTGCATCTCTGCTAACCCCTGAGTCCTACCTTCTATCACTCTTAATGTTTCTCAGTATAAATCAATACTCATACTCATCTCTTCCAATTGGCCTTTGCAGTTGCAAATTCCACAACATACCCTTTCTAAAAAAAAATCCCTCTAGAGCCAGGAAGCAGGTCTTTCTCAGCCTTCAAATTTATGGTCTAATATTTCCTTTACTGTTCTTAACTAACTTATGAAAAGTATTCTTGCAACTTCCCCCTAATCGCTATCCTATTACCCTACTTCATTTTCTTTATAGCACGTAGTGCCTGAAATTACTATACTTTTAGCACTTATTTACCTCTGTCTTAGTCCCTAGATAGAAGGCTCCAAGTTGGCAACAACTCATTCATCTTGCTCCTTATTAACTGCCAGGTGCCTTGAACATGCTGGGTTTCTCCAAGGGGGTTACAATTCAGGTAGTGAGCATCCCCCTCCCCTCTTCTGGCAAGTGCCGCTGCCATCCTCCCGGTAGAGTGAGTGGGCTATTAGCAGCTACCTTCTCCAGGGATTTTCCTCATTGTCACCTAGAAAGTTGTACACCCCATCACACATGAAATACTGCCAATGATGCACAGGTACAAAATTCTGTTCATCCTCCACCAACATAGGATGATTAACTCTTCAATCCAATTTGCACTTCAGAGCTTCTCTGTGGGATTAAATCCAGTCTCCATTTGAAATCACACTCTTGTTTAGCTCTCTCTCTGCCCTCTATTCTTATCTCCTTATTCTTTTTTTTTTCCTCAAAGTACTCCTTCAATAAACCAATTAAAATAGAATCATTTGGGGAAAACAACAGATAAAATGAAACTGAAGAAGGACTACTAACAAAAAGGAAGAAGGCCAGGGGAAGGGGGACGGGGATATAAGAGAAGGTAATAGAAATGGTGGACCCCATCTAAGATATTATATGCATGTATGAAATTGTCCCAATGAAAGCCGGGAGTGGTGCCACATGCTTGTAATCCCAATACTTGGGAGTCAGAAACTGGAAGATCCAGATTTGCGGCCAGCCTCAGCTACTTAGTGAAGCCCTCTACAACTTAGTGAGACCCTGTTTCAAAATAAAGAATAAAAAATAGAACTGAGGGTGTATATCAGAGGTAGAATGGCCCTAGGTTCAATCCTAGTTCCACAAAAAAATATATGGCCTTTCACTTTCTGTGACTGGCTAATTTTTGCTTAACACAATATTCTCTAGTTTCATCCATTTTTCCTGCATTTGCATGGAAATAACATACCTAATAAACATTTGTTTTCTTTTTTATGACTGAAAGTTTCCCTTCTCCTAGCAACTGTGGCCTGGGCATTAGTTTCCAACACATACTTTTTGGGGGATACATTCAAACCATAATAGACGCTAAGTTAAAAAAAGGGAGTTAATTCAAAAAACAAAATTATTATGCTGTGAGAAAAATCCACTAACTTCTCAGTTTTGTAATTGTATGTCCTCTGAATAAATGAGAATTTGAAAAATATCCTAGTGAGAGCATATGTTCACTTGCTCAACTTTTTAAAAACTTTGTCTTTGCTCCATAAACTTTCACCCAACTTTTTCTTATAAAACAGCCATACTCTCATTTTCATCCAATTTATGTTTTAGAAAACTTCAAATATACTTCTAATTTCCTAAGAAAAGCTAATGTTCAAGGTTTCAGAATTATTGATATTTATGTAATGGATGATCTTCCAAAAGACTAAGGCACAGCCGGTCAAGCAATTTGTCACATTTTTGCTCAAAATTAAAAGCCACATCTTTGGCATGTTGTACCTTTTCTACATTGACATTTTCAAAACAAGCTGTGAAGTTAAAATGCTCAAGCAACTGCGCTTTTCTACTAAGTGCCTTTTATTTTTTTCATCTGAATTCTTATTTTTCATATAAAAAAGTGTGTTAATATGAAATGTTTAGCATTATTAATAAAAACTATCAAGTGCCTGCAATTTTTAAAAGGAAAAGTAAATCAGATTCCATCTTAGCATATAAAGTATTAAACTTACATAGACAATATAATATTATAGATGGACATATGGAATTATTCATATTTCTAATATAGTGAAACTCAGTGTATTTGCTTCATTATTATGTGAAAATAGCATAAGCTAGAATGATAATTCCATTTTATACAAAGTCAATGATAAAAACATTTGTGAAAGTAGCTTATAAAAACAGATATCTAAATAAGCAAAAGTAGCTAAATAAAAAAAGTTGGAAATATTAGTATTTTTATATTTTAACATGTTTTCTGATTACTTTTTCAAGAAGCAGCTACTTGATTATATATCACTTAAGCTGATATTTATAAAAATTTATGGGACACTTGGAGCCCAAGATGGTGTCTGAGTGAAACACCTCCCCTCAGGCACTGTGAGCTCGAGCTCGAATCAAATCTGCCATAAAAGCAGTCTCTTGATGGAAGAAAAAAAATCAACAAAAAAGCGAAATTTGAACTACAACTACAGAGACCCCAAAAAGCCGACCAGGGAGAGCAAAGGAGCCGATCTGCGGGGCAGCAACTCCACGCAGTGGAGTGGCAGTGGCCATTAAGCCGGGGGTCTACTAACATGGAGATATCTAGCAACCTCCTGCATACCTAGTAACCAGACATGGAGTAAGAGACTGCAGAACTTCACATCCTAACATGGTGGCGGATCCCCGCACCTTCCACAACCGGCATGCGTGGTGTGACCAGCTTAATCCCCTGCGGGACCATCCCAGCTCACCTCTCGTGCCAGAGCTGGAGCAGCAATCAACTGCACCACAGAGCTTGAATCAAAACTGCCACAAAAGCAGCTTCTTGACAGAAGGAAAGAAGAGCAAAGCAGCAAAAAAAAAAAAAAAAAACAGAACCAAGGGAGAACAAAGGAGCCGGCGTGTGCGGCAGTGGCCCACACCTCAAACCAGTGGCCGCCATCTTGCCAGCCGCCAAGAGCAGCTTCTAATCAATAGCAATCAAGAACACCGGAGATGAATGCAGCCTGAGATGGCGTCTGAGTGAAACACCTCTCCTCAGGTGCTGTGAGCTTGAATCAAATCTGCCATAAAAGCAGCTTCATGATGGAGAGGAAAAAGCGACAAAAAAGACAACAAAACAACAAAATTTGAACTACAACTAAAGAGAACCCAGAAAGCTGCCCAGGAAGAGATCCCAGAAAGCCAGACCACGCAGCAGCAGCACCAGCTGCGGCCATGATTGCCTTTAAGCCTTTAAGCCAGCCGCCCAGCTGCATACCCAGCAGACAGGCCTGGAGTAAACAACTCCAGAACTCCACATCCTAACCAGGCAGTGGATCCCCGCACCTTCCACAGCAACCGGATCCTGCGATACAACCAGTGTAAGCCCCGCAGGACCACCCCAGCTCACCTCTCACACACATTAATACCAAAGCCAAATAAAGAAAGCTCAAGAAAAGAAACTATAGGCCTATATCCTTGATGAACTTAGATGCAAAACTGCTAAACAAGATACTAGCAATGCGCATTCAAAACCACATCAAGAAAATTATACACCATGACCAAGTCAGGTTCATGCCAGGGATGCAAGGCTGGTTCAACATACGAAAAACAATTCATGCAATTCACCACATAAACAAAATCAATGACAAAAATCACATGATCATCTCAATTGATGCAGAAAAAGCATTTGACAAGATACAACACCCATTCATGGTAAAAGCACTGCAGAGAATCGGAATAGAAGGAACATACCTCAACATCATTAAGGCAATATACAATAGACTGACAGCCAATATCATATTAAATGGAGAAAAACTGAAAGAGTTCCCACTAAAAACAGGAACAAGACAAGGATGTCCATTTACACCGCTTCTGTTCAATATAGTACTTGAGACTCTAGCCAGAGCAATAAGGCAAGAGAAGGAAATCAAAGGTATAAATATAGGGAAAGAAGAACTAAAACTATCCCTTTTTGCACATGACATGATACTATACTTAGAAGACCCAATAAACTCAACCAAAAAAATTATAGAATTGATCCACAAATTCAGCAAAGTGTTTGGATACAACACAATTTTAAAAAATCAAAAGCTTTCCTATATGCCAACCATAAATCCACTGAAAAAGAAATTCAGAAAACAATTCCACTCACAATTGCACCCCCCAAAATAAAATACTTAGGGGTAAGCCTAACCAAAGAGGCAAAAGACCTCTATAAGGAAAACTATAAAAAGTTGAAAAAAGAAATGTATGAAGACTTGAGAAGATGGAAAGATCTTCCATGCTCTTGGATAGGCAGAATAAATATCATCAAAATGGCCATTCTCCCAAAAATGATCTACAGATTCAATGCAATACCCATGAAATTACCAAGGTCACTCCTCACAGACATAAAAAAAATCAGTCCTTAAGTTCATTTGGAACAAAAAAAAAGCCCAGGATGGCCGAAGTAGTTCTTAGCAACAAGAACCATGCAGGAGGTATCACAATACCTGACTTCAAACTCTACTAAACCACAGTAATAAAAACAGCATGGTATTGGCACAAAAACAGACACATAGACCAATAGAGCAGAATAGAAGATTCAGAAAGAGACCTACATGCTTACAGTCAACTGATTTTTGACAAGGGAGCCAAAAACATACACTGGAAAAAAGATAGCCTCTTTAACAAATGGTGTTGGCAAAACTAGCTAACCATATGCAAGAAAATGAAAATAAACCCCACTTTCTCACCCTGCACAAGAGTCAACTCAAGTTGGATCAAAGACTTGGAAGTTAGGCCAGAGACCTTGCAGCTACTTGTAGAGGGCATAGGCCCAACACTTCAACACATAGGCACAGGTAAAAACTTCTTCAACAAGACCCCAAAAGCACAAGCAACTCAAAGGAAGATCAATACATGGGGTTGCATTAAACTGAAGAGCTTCTGTGCAGTAAAGGAAACTATCAAGGACCTCAATAGAGAGCCCATAGAGTGGGAGAAAATATTTGCCAGCTACTCTTCTGATAGAGGTCTAATATCTAGGATATACAGAGAACTCAAGAAACTCACAGCTAAGAAAACAAATAACCCAATTTAAAAATGGGCAAAGGATCTAAATAGACACTTCACAAAAGAAGAAATACAAATGGCCAATAAATGTATGAGGAAATGTTCCACATCATTAGCAATCAGAGAGATGCAAATCAAAACTACCTTGAGATTCCACCTAACTCCAATCAGATGGCAATCATAAAAATCTCGGACAACAACAAATATTGGCAGGGGTATGGAGAAGTGAGAACCCTAATACATTGTTTGTGGGATTGCAAATTAGTGCAACCACTTTAGAAAACAGTATGGAGGATCCAAGACGAATGAGAATGAAACTACCAGATGATCCAGCAATATCACTTCTGGGTATCTACACAAAAGAATGGAAACCAAACTATCAGACCAATACATGTGTATCTATGTTTATAGCTGCACAATTCACAATTGCCAAACTATGGAAACAGCCAAGATGTCCATCAACAGATGAATGGATTACAAAAGTATGGGATATGTACACAATGGAATATTACTCAACCATAAAGAAAAACAAAATCATGTTATTTGCAGGGAAATGGATGGAACTGGTAAACATTATGTTAAGTGAGATAAGTCAATCACAAAGAGTTAAAAAGCATATGTTCTCCCTGATATGTGGATGCTAGGGAGAATATGGGGCATAAGAGGGTCTCCAGATGAAAACGGAGAAACCCTAGATGAGCAAAGAAGTTGACTTAACTGTGGAGGATTGACCGGCGTGGGGGGTACGGGGGGCCACCCTAAAGCACATGATGTACTTTCACAAATATATCAAGGTTAATTACTAAACTGAACTTGAGAAGGAGGGAGAGCGAGGGAGTGGGTTGGGAATTGGGGAAGGGGTTAAATGAGAAATGTGTGCATATCTGCCTTTATCAGCTTGTACCTAACAAAGATGTATGATTACAATGCACCAATTAATAAAGAAATAAAAAAAAATTAAATTACATAACTTTCAATTCCAACAAAGCTTATAGAAACAGATAAAAAAAAGCTGAAGAAATATTTCAACCATACAAAAATAAAATGATTTCCAACTATAAATGAGAAAATATACAGGTTTTAATCTAAGGGTTCCTAAAAAAAACGTGAGAGCATTTTTGTTCTGCAAATTACTGAACTTTGCAATTGTATTCCTGCTGAGAAGAAGGTAAATTGACCTAAATCTTAAATGTTCTCCAATTCTGTATAGTAGAGAATGGCTTGGAAAAACAGAGCTGCAAAATTATTGTTCAATTGCTTGGGGAACATGGCTTCAATTGGTATATTTGATTTATTAATATTGATTTTATAACAACTTCACAAAGCACATGTATATTTGCCACTCTAAAATAAATGGTCCCTTTTTGTCTGAGGGTGGTAGACTTTTCCTCTAAGTTTTGCTGATGAACTGGCGTCAAGAAAATATTGAGCTAATATTTTCTAAAATCTACCATGTTAGGCCCAAGAGAGAGGAAAACAAAAGGAAAGAGTAATTTCCTAACAATAAGCAAGGGTTTTATATTTTCTCTCATATGTAGAAGCTAGAGAAAAATTGGGAAATGAAAGAGACTTCAGATAAATAAAGAGAGAGAGACCAGTGGAACAGTGGGAGGGGATTCGGGGAGAGAGGTGGAGAGTGGGGAAAAGAAGACTTGCTGAAGAAAACAATTCAAATAATACTATGTACATATGTGAAGGTATCAAAACCAGGCTTCATAATATGGGGAGGGGATCCACTGGAGACTGTGTGCATGTGTGTTTCTGTGGCTCCAAAACTCATCATGATGTATAAACACATGCAGTCATAAAAGCACATAATTTTTTAAATAGCATGAACTCTAGTGGTACAGGCAGATGCATAATAACTTCTAGAAGGTTCTAAGTAGATAGGATTGACTATTTCCTAGGAATGAACATAATTGCACTGGTTTTTCCTAAGTATGGTTCCCAGGCCTCTGAGGGTTGAGGAGAAATCTGATTGTGAACTTTTATATAATAAAACACCAACTCATTCAAAGTTTCAGTGTGCTGTAACTAGGAAGATAATTTGCTAATAATAATAAAAAAAAGACATGTAGGGAGCAAAGAGAAGGACTGGAAGGGAAATAAAGAAGAAAGAAAAGGGAAGACAAAAACAAAAACAACACATGGGGAGAAATAGAAGTGAAGGAGGAAGAGAAGGAAAAAACTAAAACAGAAGAGAATCCTGTCTTAAAATCCTTTTGCATTTCCCAAATGGAGAATCCAGTTTTAAAGCATGTATTTAGTCATCCATTACTACATCACAGTTTTAGCACATTCAGTTGCTTAAATAACATGCATAATGCTCTAGCATCACCTCACGGTTTCTGTGGTTCATAAATTTACCACAACCTCGCCAGATCTGTTTCAAAGATTCTCATGCAAGGTGTCAACCCAGAGCAGGACTTGGTAAAGACTCAGCAGAGGAAGTATTCGTTTGCAAGCTCATGATTTAGTTCTTGAGTTGCTAGATGAGGGGCTTACTTGGCTGATTTTCAGCTGGAGGCTGCCCTGCCTTTCTTGCTAGGTGGTCCCCGGGTACAACTATGGATTCATTGCCACATGGAAGCCAAGAAGGCAATCAAGAGGATCAGCTAGCAAGATGGAACTTGGAGTCTTTGGGAATGTATCTTAACAGTAATTTCCCATTCTCTTTTTCATATTGTATTAGTTAAAAGCAACTCAGATGTCTTACCCATACTCAAAAGGAGACCATTTGAGAGTCTGAGAGACATGTTTAAATTTCAGTTGTAACTAACATGTTACATGAAAATACCCCATGTGTAAGAACTGAAATACCTAAAATGTGCCCAATATCAGGAGGAAGAGTGGTAAGGAGAAAAGTCTCCCTCTCCTCTTTGATTTAGCATCCGTGAAGAATCTTGTGCAGAGGAGGGGTGTGCCCCTCCCTCTGCAGAAAGTGGCTTTTTCTTGCAGTCCTCCTTTGGCACTGAGCAATGTTGACCAGGCACAGAGGTTCACGGGGGTTTCTGCCTTCCTTGTTGTGCCAGTGATTTTTGCCTAGAAGGGAAAATTGTTCCGGGACAGGATGAGTCTAAGTTTCTCTGCTCACTAAGGGGGGCGAGCACCCTTTCAGATCACTGCTCTGCCACTGTGTCATCAAAACTAGGCAGAGGCCTGTAGAATAAGTGTAGGGTGTGCACCAACCCTCCTATTGTCTAAGAATCAGGTTTCTAAAATGTCACTCTTACAATTCCTTAAAATGTCCATTATTTTCTTCTTACTTGCTTTTTTTTGGCTGCCACTGACTCTGCCTTTTTCTTCCAGAGGTAGAACCGTCTTTGTGTCCTAACTTTCCTTGGAGGTGCTGATCACCATTTATCTACACCCCTTGAATTTCTGCTCTCTGCCAGACCCCTCAAAAAAGATGTGATTTCTGTCAATTTCCTGCCTTTGCTTTAGGTTGGGAGCAACATAGATGTGAGGTTTTCTACCTCTTAAGTGCAGTTGGAACCTCCTCAGGCTTTGTTTTTGGTTGCTTTGTGTTTGGGTTGTGGTCTTGTGATCACTGAATGAAAGACCTGTGTCTTTCTTCTTGGAGTCTTCTCACGAGACTCACTATATTCCTTTCACAAGATGTTTCCAATAGCCCTTGCTCTGACAGTGTCGGTGTTGCTTTTAAATGAGCTAAACTTCCCTTCCTTTGATGCCTTCCGGTAAAGGAACACAATCATGAGAAAATCACTGAAGTTCTCCATGGGTTCCTACAAAAGTACTGTTAAAACATCACTGCATATATGCTTTAAGGACGTTTCTGTGCATGTATATGGACACATAGCACAATAAACATGTGAAAAATTCTTATACTTTTGCTTAAATTAATAGCCACTCCTACTGTACAAATGACTAAAATACATAAGCTTTTTATTTAAATAACATACAGGGCATGAAAGACCTTCCTCAGGACTTTCTACTCTTCTTTGTTTTTGTTTTGTTGTTGTTGTTGTTGGTTGGTTGGTTGGTTGGTATTATATCTTACTACTACTGTGGTTTATTCCTTGGGGGTTTGAACTAAATAGTAGAGAAAAGAAAAGGAAAGCCACAATATTCATTCAACAAATTTGCAAACATTTAACTGTTCTCTATATATATAGATATAGATAGATATAGATATAGATATAGATATAGATATAGATATAGATATAGATATAGATATAGATATATATGTTTAGCTGGGTGTGGTGGCTCACAACTGTAATTCCAGTATGCAAGAGGCTGAGACAGAAGAATCACAACTTCAAGGCGAGCTTCAGCAACTGAGCTGGGTTAAGGATTGCAGCTTGAAGGTAGAACACCTCTGGGTTCAATCTCCTGTAATGCATGTTGACATCTAGAGCACAAATTGCCTTGACTTTTCTTCTTCTCTTGGAGGGGTGTAAAGAATTCCAGCTTTATAAAATCACTGACTGCCAAGAGAAGCCAGGAGTGAATTTAAACAAACTGTTAGGATAATCAGCAAATTATGCTATAAGAAAGTTAGCTGGAGATGGAAATGGAGACTTAGAGAAATGGACTCATGAGATACTTGGGGGTAGGGAGACATGGAGGTTGCCTGGGTATGTTTGGTGGTGGGTAGAATTACACAATAGATAACCTCACCATTCTTGTTTGAAGAGTGATAGTAGATAGTGTCCTGATTAGATATAGAGAATACTAAAATACAATCTGAAGATCTGTTACATATTCAGTACCCAGAAAATTAGTTGTTAGGGCTTAACCCACAGGTAAAAAGTGGCTTTTTGTCTCATTATCCACTTATATGACTCTTTGCTCCATATACTCACTGTTTAAAAAAAAAAGAATGTTAGCAGGTCGATATTCCTTGATCATTTGATCATATGAGATTGAAAGATAAACTGTAGATACTGTTGGTTCTTGTATCATTTCTTAATTAAATGGCTTTTATTTTGAAAAATTCCCTAAGTCTCTAGGATATTTACTTCTGATATTTTTCATGATCAGATTTTCTACTGTATTAAGCCTTTGATTTTGTGGAGATTCCACTTTCCAAGTGATTATTTTGCTTGATAAAATTTAAGGAAAATAAGAGTTATGCCATGGTAAAACAGGAAGAAATGTAAAGATTGGGGAAGCGTGGTCCCCATTCTTGTCCCATCCAGGGAAGCAGGTATGACAGAGAATCAAGAGTGCAGACTGGAGGCTAGACTGCCTGGGCTCAGCCATTCCCTAAGTGCCGTGTGGCCTAGGAGCTATTTAACGTGGAGAATGTGACTGCCAGAGGCAGGTTAACATTTGCCTTGGAAAGGTCTAAGGGTCCTTGGAAGCCAAGACTGGACTGTTAAACTCATTGAAAGCAGCCTGCTCCCTCAAGGTAAATGATCCTGTGTTTCTCGCCAGTGCCAATCCCCAAATATCCCGCTGGTTAAACATTGTCTCAAGGATCTTCTGCACATCCTCAGTGGTCTTATTGCTAACCAATTAGCTCAAGGACTTTCTGCAGGTGTCCTGCAGTTTACCCAGGTAGCGGTTACCTCAAGGTCTTCCTGCATGTTTACCCTTTAAACACTACCTCCAGGACACTCTGCACTTAGGCAGCGGTGTCTGAGCCAGAACCTTCCTGCTGAGAATAATAATACAAGCTGAAGACAAGTGTCCAGCGGGGCCTTCACCTAAGAGTGAGGTCCCCTGGCCTGGCCTGTTCAATCTGCTCTCTCTGGGTCTGGGTCATTCTTTTCCTCTCAGGTGTGATGGAAGTTATTTACAATTTAACTCGGGCTGCCTCAATTTTCTCAAACCAAAGAGGCAATGCTAGTACCACCTAACATAGTCATGATTACAATTAAATATGCTTATGCATGTGACAGTCTTATGCAGTGCCGAGTGCATGGTAAGTGGTCAACAATACTCTTTTGGTATTATTTTTATAATCTATTTTTATTGGTGCATTATAATTATACATCATATGAGGTTCAGCAATAGAGACATACATGCACACAATGGTGGGTGTGTTTCCCTCTTAATCCCTTTCTCCTATACGTATTATTGAGATTGCTGTTGATAATTTCATATATATGCATTTACTTTTTTCTTCCATATCTAAAGTTTTTTTTTCCAGAACCTTCATTATATTTTCCCTAAACATTATATGTAAAGGTGGATGTGCTGGTATAGGTGTGTGTGCGTGCGTGTGTGGATAAAATGCACATCCTACACTACAATGTTTTCCTTCCTTTATAAATTATTTGTTGGTTTTCATCCATATGCCGGAAAGAAACAACAAATTATAGCAGATACATAAATGGTAATAGTGATGAACAATAATCTAGTGGATGAGTCTAGAACAAAAGATCAGCGTTGCAAGAAAATAGTTCTCAGAAGTACTCCTTTCTGAAAAACTCAAAGACCTCTCACAGACTTTTCAGAATGGAGCCAGGAATGTGTCCTCACATCAGATACGGAGCCAGTAGATTTCCAGATCAGCCTATAAGATTTAAGAAAGAATGTATCTAAGACTGCAAGGGGAGGAAAAGTGTTTGAAAAATGTAGGGACAGAAAAATTACAGGTTTTGAGGTTTTCTTCTGACCCAATTTTGTATGGCTAGCACGACAGTCAAGAGACAAAAGTATATAAGTATTTTTTGTCATTTTGACCAACTTTGAGTAATTCAAGGGAAATTTTGGCAATATACTATACCTGAAAGAGAGTAATAACATTCTACTATGTTCAAATTAGATACTTGGAGAGGCTGGAGGCCCAAGACAAAGGATCATTTTTTTTTTAACTACTCTTCATATCTGAAGCTTTAAAGATGGGTCTACTCCAAGATCTTCCAGGAAAACTATTGTGAATACTCTGACAGACACTGTTATCTCTTCTGGCAACTATGGCATAACATGATGTCATTGATTTGTAGTTTTCTGCCAAAGAAAGTCTTTTATCGTGTTTGTCTTTGATATTTGGTAGTTTCACCACAATCTACCTAGGTTTGGATGATGTTTTTGTCTTTCTTAGTATTCAAAGTACTCCTTTGAGTCATTTTCACTTCTTAAGAAAATCAGTCAGGAGCAGCAGTGCAGGCTGCAATCCCAATGACTCAGAAAGACAGGCAGGAGGATCACATGTTTGAGGACAGCCTGAGAAATTAGCGAGACCCTGTCTCAAAATAAAAACTTAAAAGGGCTGGAGATGTAGCTCAGCGAGATGGGAGAGCACCGCTGTGTCTAATACTAAAAAGATAAAAATAAAAGTATAAAAATCAGAAAAGAAAGAAAATCAGAGTTTTATCCCTTGAATATTTTCTCCTGAAATTTCTAATTAGTGAAAGGCAAAACTGCTTTGTTTTCCTTTAACACTTTTAGGTTTCATGTTTTCTCACTGTATGCTTATGTTACACAGTCCACAAATTCTCTCTTTTCCTGTGGAGAATCCTCCTCCTCTTGCCTGCTGTGTCTGATTTGATTTTCCAAAGACAGACTCTCAGGAAGCCTGCTCAGGAAAGGCAGCTGCCATGTCCCAGAAACAACTACCCCTGAAGAGTGTGGAATATTAGCCACCTTGTAACATGGAGAGAGAGAGAGAAGGGAATGTCCCCAGCAAGCCAGGCCTGTCAGTGCGCGGCTGTGTTCGAAGCAGATCCCCCCCCCCCCCACTGAGTGAGCCTGGGATTGATATTTCCTTACTTTGAACTCTTCCCAAATTTCAGCTCACAACAATGTGCACAGAATGAGATGACAATATTAAGACATTTAGTTTGGAGGTACTAGATTACTTTTACTTTAGCAATTGTTATAAATGAGATAGCTGTTCCAAATCGCTTCATCCACTTTATTGCTATTCTACCTCTTTGTGTGTGTGTGTGTGTGTGTGTGTGTGTGACACTGGGGATTGAACTCAGGGGCATTCTACCTCTGAGCTATACCCTCAGTCCCATTTTTTATTCTTTATTTTTATTTTTATTTTTTTTATTTTTTATTTTTTTTTGCGGTACTAGGGATTGAACTCAGGGGCATTCTACCTCCGAGCTACATCCCCAGCCCTATTTTTTATTCTTTATTTTGAAACCGAGTCTCACTAAGTTGCGGAGGGCCTCACTAGGTAGCTGAGGCTGGCCACGAACCCAGATCCTCCGGTCTCAGCCTCCAGAATGCTGGGATTACAAGTGTGTCACCACATCCGGGTCTATTTTTTTATTTTTGGATACACTTTCATTGGTGCATTGTAATGAGGTTCAGAGTAACCGACACATAGATGGACACAGCACTTGCCGAGCTTCCCCCCAGCTCCCTTCCTACTCCCTCTCCCTTCCCATACATGAATTTATGATTGGCGTTGACATTTCATACATGTATGTATATAGTGTCAATGGAAGTGTTCCCTTATTAATTCTCCCCACACACACACACACTCCCCTAGACCACCTCCATAGCTCCACTGGGGTTTCTCCTCTTCATCTGGAGTACCTCTTGCATCCTGATTTCTCCCTAGCTTCCACATATGACCCCTCATTTCCTGTGACGGGTTCATCTCACTTAGCATAATATTCTCTACATCCATTCATTTTCCTGCAAGGGACATAATTATGTTCTTTATTATTCAATAGAATTCCACCGTGTGCATATTCCATAGTTTCATAGCCCATTTGTTTGTTAATGAACACCTAAGCTGGTTCCATGATTTGTTATTGAGAATTGTGCTTCCACACACAGGAATATACATGTGTGTAAAAATTTAATTAAGTGTACAAAATTTTGATTTCATTTCTCTTGGAAAGATACCCAGGGGTGGTATAACTATATCATATGGTAGATCTATTCCCAGTTTTCTGAGGAACCTCCACACTGATCTCCATAGCAGCTATACTAATTTGCAACCCTGCCAACAGTGTCTAAGGGTTCCTAGTTCCCCACATCCTCACCAACACTATTATTTGTATTCTAATTGGGTTTAGGTGGAATCTCAGTATAGTTTTGATTTGCATCTCCCTGATTGCTAATGATATTGAACATTTTTCATATATTTATTGGCCATTTGTATTTTTTCTTTTGTGAAATGTCTGTTTAGTTCAATTGCCCATTTGTTGTTTTTGGTGTTTGTTTGTTTGTTTGTTTGTTTGTTTTGTTTTTCTGCAGTACTGGGGATGGAACCCAGAAGCATTCTACCTCTGAGCTACACCCTCAGCCCTATTTTTTAATCTTAATTTTGAAACAGGGTCTCACTAAGTTGCAGAGGGCCTCACTAAGTAGCTGAAGCTGGCTGCAAACCTGAATCCTCCAGTCTCAGCCTCCCAAGTACTGGGATTACAAGAGTGCACCACCATGCCCAGCTCCCATTTCTTAATTGGATTTTTTTTTACTATTAAGCTTTTTATGTTTTTTGTAATTAAAACTCCTTTTCAATATAGTACTCAAAACTATGGCCAGAGTGATAAGGCAAGAGAAGGAAATCAAAGGAATAGAGATAGCAAAGGAAGCACTGGAATTATCTCAACTTGCAGTTATCATGATCCTATTTTGTGTGTGTTTGTGTGTGTGTGTGTGTGTGTGTGTGTGTGTGTGTGTGTGTGTGTGTATTACTAGGGATAAAACTCAGGGACATTCTACCTCTGAGCTACAGACCCAGCCCTATTTTTTATTCTTTAGTTTGAAACAGGGTCTCACCAAGTTTTGAAGGGCTTCACTAAATAGCTGAGGCTGGCTGTGAACTTGTGATCCTCCTGTCTCAGCCTCCCAAATACTGGGACTACAAGTGTGCACCACCATGCCAAAAATGCTCAACCAAAAGACCTCTAGAGCTGATTAGCAAATTCAACAAAGTAGCAGGGTACAAAAATATAGCTTTTCTATATATCAGTCATGATCCACTGAAAAAGAAATCCAGAAAACAATTCCATTCACAATAACCTTAAAAAAAATTAAATACCTAGAAATACATCTAACCAAGGAGGTAAAAGACACACACAATTAAATTTTAAACACTAAAGAAAGAAGTTGAAGAAGATCTTCGAAGAAATAAAGACCTTCCATCTCTTGAATAGGAAGAATAAATGTTATCAAAGTGGCTATACTACCAAAACAGATCTACAGTCTCAATGAAATCTCTATTAAAATACCAATGTAATTCTTCACAGAGCTAGAAAATCAGTCCTAAAATTCATAAGAAGAAGCAAAAGATGCAAAATTGCCAAAGCAATTCTCAGCAATAAGAATCATGGAGGAGGCCTCAGGATACCTGATTTCAAATTATACTACAGATCTATAGAAATAAAAAAAAAAAAAAAAACAGCATGATACTGGCACAAAATAGACACAGAAACCAATGGAACAGAATAGAATATACAGATTAAAATCCACACAATTATAACAAGTATATTTTTTTACCAAAGTGCAAAAAAGCATATGCTGGAGAAAAGACAGCATTTTCAACAAATAATGTTGAGAAAACTGATTATCGATTTGTAGAAAAGTGGAATTAAAGCCCAAACTCTAACACTTCATGAGAGTCAACTCAAGATGAATCAAATACCTGGAAATTATACTAGGTACTTTTTTAATTACTAGAGGAGAGCATAGGACCAATGTTCCAACATATATGCACTAGTAGAAACTTCCTCACGAATACCCCTAAAACTCAGGAAATTAAAATAAGAATTAATAAATGGGATGACATTAAATGAAAAAGCTTCTGTGTTGCAAAAGAAACCATCAAGAATGTTAAGAAAGAGCCTACATTCAGAATGGGAGGTCTTTGCTTTACCAGCTACTCCTCTGAGAGAGAATATCTAAAATACACTTTACTGCTATTTTTAGAGCTTTTTTCAAAGGTGGCTGTGCTGTCCAATTCTTGTTTGACTGGTGTTCTTTCTCATGTGAATTTGTTTCCTTCTGTAACTCTTGGGTTTGAGTTTCCTTTTTACTGATGATAGTTTTATTTATTTACTTACTTACCTATTAACTGATTTACTTAGTTTCTGAAAAGGATGAGGATCTTGTCACTTCTTGTTATGATAATTTCCCATGCAACAACTCATACCTAGAGTTTTCTAATTCTTGCACTTGGCTCTTTCCCTGGGCCAGTATTGTAGCTCCTCCATAGTCATTTTACTGTGAATAGGGCAGCTCTTTAGAAATCCAGCATTAGGCAAGCATTTTATCTTAAGTCCTCACCCACACACCCCGTGCAGGATCAAGGATTTTCTCTTGCCTATTGCATGAATAATAACAAGTTATTCTGTACAACAGAATGACATGGCAGCCGTGGTATCTATCATCTCACACTTATTGTTCTGCTTCTCCATTTCTGACACTTTAGAACTTTCTTTCTTTGACAATATTTTTTTAATAGATCTCCTTGAGAAACTCTACAGAAAATGCATGAATGTACGCTGGGTGCCACTTCACCCAAACAATTAGAAAAGCCCATACCAGCACAAAAATCTCAATGAGAGAGGTGAATGTACCTAACTCCAAGGTTTCTGCCTCCGTCAACACTCTCACTACTATAATCCAAGACAATTTACTATACAATTTAGAAGAAAGATGATTTATTTGTTCACAGTTTTAGGGGATTTAGAGGTTCAGTCCATGTCAGGCCAGGTTTGCAGATCTCAGAGCATGGCTGCAGGAATTGGAGAGAGGAAAAGTGTTGGGCTGTGCTTTCATATGGAAAGGACATGCTTCCAGTCTCACATGGAGACTGGAAGTGGAAAGAGGGATCAGGGAGAGGAGGACAAATATATATTTCCTAAGACTACACCCCTAGGGACCCCTCCTTAGCAACCAAGTCCCACTTCCAACATTGCTCCCTTATTTCCATGAGGGTTAAGGGGACATTCTAAATGCAAACCATTAAAGTTTCTTTTTCCCCATTGAATCTTTTATTTTCAGTTTTCACACGTTGAAGTATTTTTGATGTAAGAGCAATAGTAGGTCTTTACTTGCATTACATGTTGCCAAACATTTTCTTCTGGTTTTTGTGTTTTAAGTTAAGTTTGTTTAGAATGCTCACAATGCAATCTCTTTTAATGGAGACCTTTCTTTTGTAACTAGAATTGCTTCCTACAGTATTTTTCAGGCTTTCTTTAAATTAGGCTCACATTGTCTAGTATTTTCATGGTACCTATCATTTTATACTTTTACTTCTTCAATTCATTTCAAGTAAACTAAATTTCCACAGATTTGTGAGCTTGAGTTCTAATGTTTATATTCTACTCAATTTATTTATGTGTTTATGTGTCTGTAGCAGATTTTGATTATAGAAGATTTATACTGTATTTTAAGACAAGATAGATCACTTACCTCATTCTTGTTTTCTCAGTATATCCATATTAATTCTTTTTTTTTTTCCCCTGTGATACTGGGGATTAAACCCAGGGGCATTCTACCTCCGAGCTACATTCCCAGACCTATTTTTTTATTCTATATTTTGAAACAGGGTCTAAGTTGCAGAGGGCCTTACTGAGTAGCTGAGGCTGACCCCAAACTCAGATCCTCCAGTCTCAGCCTCTCAAGTACTGGGGTTACAGGTATGCGCCACCACTCCCGACTCACTACATCAATTCTTGATTGTTGTTGCTGTTTTAGTACTAGGGATTGAACCCGGGGGCCTTTAGCTGCACCCCCAACCCAATTTTAGTTTTTTATTTTGAAAGAGGATCTTGTTAAGTTACTGTGCACAGCCTCAATCCTGCAATCCTCCTATCTCAGCTTCTTCAGTACTGAAATTACAGGCATGCATCACCATGCCAAGCTATCGTTATTTTTTATTTTTACATAGATAGATAGCTATCCTTTTATTTCTTTATTCTCATTAATTAAATAACATATATTAGTGTCAAATATTTAATTCTAAAACAGCCTATTTTATTTTATTAAAACTTATTAAATTTAAATATTAAATTCCAGGGAGCAAACATCTTTCGGATAACATGTGATCCTATCCAAGTAAATATGTTTTGCACAAAGGAGTTAATGGGCAAATAAAATCTGCCATGATGCCTGATTAACCTGTAATAAAATATAAAAGTCATCTGATTCAATTTGCTGAGTTTCTTTTATTTCTTTACATGGACAAGCAAGTATCCGGGTGGAAGGCTGACATTTGAAATCTGCCCAAACCCTCTGGAATTTTCAACCTTTTTTGAGCTGGATCAGGAAAAAACCCAAAGGACCTGCCCTTTTTCCAGTGGAATGATTCCCAACAGATCCACATGATTTTGATTGCCTCTTTACTCTCAGAGCTTTTTTATTTCAACATGTTTTTAGTTCATTTTGTCTGTCTTATTTCTTAAAACTGTGACTTGCTTTGTCATTTTCCTTCAAAATGCATTTTCTAGCCACATCTTATACTTGAGTTTTATTCCAACAGCTTTTAAGTCTCATTTTATTTTCCTTATTTATTAAAATATTTATATGCTTTAAAAATTTCCTGCAAATTGTCACTGTGTTGTATTGGATATATTCCACTATAAGGGGGAAAAAAAGATTGACAAGGACAAAGACCACAAAATAAATTCCTTAAATATGGAAAGGTTTTTAATAGCTGAGTTAGTATATATGGTAGATATCAGGTTATTCAGATTTTCTATTTCTTCTTCTGACAGTTTTGGTTGTCTCTTTCAAAGAATTGATATAATTAAAATTCTTTTTGCTGGGCGTGGTTGTGCATACCTGTAATTCCTGTACTTGGGAGTCTGTAACAGGAGGATCACAGGTTTGAGGTCAGCCTCAGCAACTCAGCAAGACACTCGGCAACTTCACAAGACCTTGTTTCAAAATAAGAAGATAAATAAGCAGGGTGTGGTGGTGCACACTTGTAATCCCAGTACTTGGGAGGCTGAGATCAGAGGATCAGGTTCCTGGCCAGCCTCAGCTACTTAATGAGGCCCTCTGCAACTTAATGAGATACTGTTGGAAAATAAAGAATAAAAAATAGGACTAGGGGCAAAGCCCAGAGGTAGAATGCCCCTGGGTTCAATCCTCAGTATGGTAAAAACAACAACAAAAAAAATTAAAAATTAAAATGGTTGGGGGTGCAGATCCTAAGTAGAATGTTCCTGGCTTCAATCCCCAGTATCAAAATAACAACAAATAATAATTATTAAAATTGTCTAATTTTTATCCTAATATACTCAATTTTTACTACTTGTAGTGTCAGTATACTTTTAAAGAATTTTAATTCTATCATTTTGGATTTAGTGGCACACACACACACACACACACACACACAATCCAAAATAGGTTTTTTGGTTCTTTCAATGGCAGGGTTATTTTAATGTATGTTACCCTTTCCCACCTTGAAACATAACATATAGTAATATTTTTAAATGTATGACACTAAAAGAAATAGAAAGATAAAGAAAATTGATTATAGATAACAATCATCTCATCATGAAAAAATATGATATGATGAAGTTTGTGCTCTATTATTAATGTTTTATATAATAAGATCTAATATTGGTTCTGATAGCTATGATAGTTCTAAAGTAATTATGAGTTAATGACAACTTTTCTATCTGCAACAAGCATATGATACAAAAATAAAAATGATTTCTCTCCATGATAAAGTCTCAAGCATATAAGAACATGCTAAATTTCAGTTAGGGATTTCGAGAAAAAAAGACATTATTCCTTATTCATGTTTATTGTATGTTAACTAAATTCCATGTCCCTATGTGCCCTAAACAAACCATCTCTGCTTTAGAGAAACAGAAAACAGTTTACAATGATTTCACCAGTGGATGTGAGTTTGTGTGTGTAACCAGAGGATTCCAAGGTTGAAGAAGTAAGAGACGGCAGGTCACATGCCAGAGAAGGGGATTTTCAGCTTTATCCTGGTGACAAAAAGAAATCATGCAACACTGGGTGAGCTAGTGTCGGGCCAAATTCTTTATTTTTTGAATGTCACCAAAAGTACGTTTAGTGTTCACAATAGCCCCAGGGAAGCTCATTAGATGAGATTTTCTCCAGGGAAAAATGTAAGGTATTTCCACTGCAATCCAACCTGCCATATAACTTTTAAGAGAAATTGACACAATTAACCACTGTACCCTCTCTGGAATTTTATAATAAGGACCTACTTGGAAGACAAATTGTCATTATTCCATGAAATTCTTAGTAAAGCTTGTAGAAAAAAATTTCTTAACTGAAAGGGATCTATGATCTTTCACTTTTAGGGTAGAATTTTTTTTTTAATTAATAAGTCAACAAAAACTATTTGGAAAGACTAATCTTGGTCCTGACATCATGTACGCCTTTGATTCTAGTTGTCAATTCCCTTTATTGTGTCCTCTATTTTCACAGGAGGATGTTAGTTAATTCTACCTTAGCTCACCTGTATTTTTAGTTATTTTCTAATAGCACCTACTATGGAATATCATCAAAGATACCCACAAGGGAATCTGATATAGAAAAGACTATCATTCTATATCTTCCAAAAGTGTGATGGAGACAAATATCAGTATGACATGCACGATTCAAAAGACATGGAGTTCATTAGATTTTAAATCATGAAAATGATGTGGAAAACTATTATCATATGTGTTTGTTTTTTTTTTAACCACCTCTGAAAGTCCTGACATGTTGATCATGCTGTCCAATTTGTTTCAATTTTTCCATTTACCCATGTAAGTAATTATATATTTCTTTTTTATGGTATTTTTATTTTTACTTTTATGTTTATTTTTTAATTTTATTTGGTGCATTGTAAATTTTACATCCTATGGAGAGACAGAGTGTCAGACAGATGCATGTACATAGTTCTTGGTGCCCCCTCACCTGGTCATCCCTCTCCCTCTCCTTTGATACTTGAATTGGCAGTTCTGTATACATTCAGAGCATTATTTATACTATTACACTCTTAATGACTTAATCTCCTGTCCCTGATTCCCCTCAGGCATTCCCCTGCAGTCTCTGCTCATCTCTCTGATTTTGCTTTTATTTCCAATAAGCCTTCTAGCTTCCACATACAAGATAAGACACACATCTACTCGATTTTTTAAGACAGGTTGTGCTCACTTAGCATGATATTTTCAAATCCCATCCATTTTCCCACAAAAGGCGACATTTTGTTTTTTTCTTTATGGCTGGGTAAAATTCCATTGCGTGCCTATGCCAACATTTTGTGATCCATTCATCTGTTGATGGGTACTGAGGCTGATTCCATAAATTGGCTATTGTAAATTGTGATTCTGTGAACATGGGTATGCAAGTATAATATTCTGATTTCATTTCCTTTGGGAAGATGTCCAGGAGTGCTATCACTGAGTTTTATAGTAGTTTCATTCACAGTTTTCTGAGAAAGAAACCTCACACTGATCTCCATAGCAACTATACTGGTTTGTAGCCCCACCGAATGTGTAATAAGGTTCCTATTTCCCCACAACCTCACCAGAATTTATTATTATTCGTGTTTTTAGTGATTTCCATTCTTACTGGAGTTAGGTAGAATCTCAGTGTAGTTGTAATCCACATTTCCCTGATTGCTAAAGATTATACGCATTTTTCATTTATTTCTTAGCTATTTGTACTTCTTCTTTAGAAAAAATTCTGTTGCCCACTTTTCTATGGGATTATTTGGTTTAGTTTTAATGTTGAGCCTTTTAAGCTCTTTGTATATTCTAGAAATTATATATTTTTCTGATGGGTAAGTGGTGAAAATTTTCTCCCATTCTGTATTCTTTCTCTGTATAATCTTGATGGTTTCCTAATGAATACCATCCCATTCATTAATTCTTGTTTTAATTTCCTGAGCTTTCAGGGTCTTATTGAGGAAGTTTATACCTTTACAAATATGTTGGAGAGTTGATCTTATGCCCTCTTCTAGCAGTTTAAAAATTTCTTGTTTAATTTCTAGGTCTTTGAACCATCTCGAGTTGACTTTTGTGCAGGGTGAGAGATTAGGATTTCATTTCATTTTCTATAAATTGATATCCAGTTTTCCCAGCACTATTTGTTGAAAAGTCTGTTCTTTCTCCAATGTAATCTTGGGTGCCTTTGTCAAAGATCAACTGGCAAAAGCTATGGGGCTTTGTTTCTGAGTCTTCTATTCTGTTCCATTGGTCGATGTGCCTGTATTTTTAAATATTTATTCAATATTACTAGATTTGATTTTTAAAAGCATACTGAATTTTTATTTAATCTTTGTCTTTTGGATTAAGAAGTATTTAGCCCAGTCTGGCTATAGTATTAATTTCTGAAACTCCTGTTCTACATTATAACAGGAAGGAGAAAAAGAGAAGAGATATGTCCCACAGTTCATCATGGAAGACCTACAAGACAGACCCTAGAAGCAAACAACGTCCTATCATCATTCAAATTTAGGCTGATCCTAAATATGAAGTTATAAGTAAACTTACAAGTAAATTAAAAGATGAAGGTAATATTTCTCTTTATTGACTCACAGGCACTCACTCAAATAAAAAGCCCATGAAATGAATGCCAAGTTGACTTTAATTATAAATTAACAACTTAATAATACTGTATACAGTGATTTTTCATACATTGAAACCTCAGAAGAATCTAAGGTGATATCGACTTCTCACATTCAAATCAAAGAACAAGTTTCTTCAAAACAAGATTAAAAAGAAATTAAAATGTGTATACGAATAATTGGAAAGTCTCACATATATAATTCACAGCACTTGCGAATTAAAACAAATAGCAGTTCAATTTGGATGATCTTCCCTTGCATTTGCTGCCAAATTGTCCTCAAGTAATTAGAAATCCATTAATAACATCAGATTTCCGTTTGCCCAGTAGAGGGCAGTGCTACACACGGAAACCAACGTCACAGTCCTAAGCTCTTCCACAGTTGGTGCATGAAGAGCCCCCTTCACTCCTGTGCCTAGGAAAATTCAAGCTTCTTTCTGGACATAGAAAACTCCACAGGAACTAAGTAGAAGTAGAGCTATGGGGAAGTTTAAAGTGCACATATCTAATTAATAACCACAGAACTGTGTAACAATGGTTACCCTCATCATTGAACATTAGCTACAGACATGATTTCTAGTGACTCAGTCAGACATTAGTTGGTCATAAATAATATTCATGAATAATAATACAAAATATCCTGTGGTTTGTTTTATTCCCTCTTACTAGAATTCAGATAGGTAAAGTCCTGTGAATGGCATTGTGATTTGGGATGAAGCAACTTCTACCTATTGAGCCTTTTATTCCGATCGAATCTCCAACCGTAACTGAGAATGACTGAGGTCATTCTTTTAAACCCCAAATCTCAAGTACATGATTCAGTTTTAGTTTGCTATTTTATACCTTCTGATGATATCTGCATCCTACCACTAAAAATTAAAGTCATAGTTCCTAGTACACGTCCTTCTCAGAGATAGTGAAATAATAAAACAGATCTCTTTCAATATCTGAGCACTCTACAAACTATGCATGCCTGATACTTCAAGGAAAATACATCTACTCTTTCTACTACACAAAGTTTGTTTCCACTCTAAATTTATCAAACCCACTCCTCAAATTTCTATGTCAACTTGCCAATTTTGACACATATCATCTTGAAAAGAATATTGACCTCCAAGTATTTCCTGCATTTCTTAGTATTAATCATTCCTGTGGAACATATTTGATTTTCCTATTTGTAAACAGAAGTATAGTTATTTGGAAAAAGACTTCCTTCTGGATGTTTAATCTTTAGATCTTCTTTTCAAGCTTCAGATTTAGGAAGAAGGAGTGAAATTACATGTTGCATGTTTTTTGATGTGTTAAATGCTTAGAAATAAATATCTGCTAGTGATGACAATGATGATGATGGTGATTATGAAGATCCCCTGGGATTTTTTTCTCTACTTCATTATTTAAATCCTGACTAAGGAGTGTGTGAAAAATTAAATAAGCATGAGTTAAACATTTCCAACAAGTTGGTTTTATAGCACCTAAATCAACATCACCATGTGCCAATGCTCCTGTTACAGTACTCTGCAGGGAGAAGAAGAAATTGGTAATTTGACAGAAAATTACCATTCAAAATAGTTTCTTTTAAAAAAGATACTGTCTACAGAAATCTTCAGGAACCGACTGTAAGTTATTTTTATATTTAATCATTTGACCTGAAAAATATGAACTCACATTCTTCTGCTATCATAAAATATTCATTGCTATAGACTTTTAAATGAGCAGGGAAAACAGCTAATTTGAATAAGAAAAAATCTATATTATGACTTACAGTGAAAAACTTCTATTTTTGTTCTAGCTCTACCCCTTACTTACTTACCGGGGCTGACCTCAGTTACCCTATCAGTTAATTGGGAGCAACTTTAAGTGCCTTGGAAGGCTGAAGCAAGCATTACCTATTAATGTATGTGTAGCACCTGTCAGAATGACTGGGACATGTTTTGTTGATTAGTAAATGCCGACGATGCTTATTAGCTCTGCAAAACACTTTTTATTTGATATTGAGCAAATTATTAACTTCTTCAAATTTCTTCTTCATCCCTCAAGTTAGAATTATAATGCCCACCCATCTTTTCAAAGACTGTTGTTTATTTGAAATGAGATAATAAAAGTGAAGGAATGAAAACACTTTGAAAATGACACATTGCTATGTAAATATGAGGATACATAATTAATTGAAAAAAAATATATATATATATGAATTAAAACTGGCATAGAAAACACTCTTATTACATACTTCATCATCTGGGGAACTGTTTTGAAGGATCATTTTGAATGGAGAGTGTATGTTAGTTTGTAAAGAGCAGATCATTATTTATAACACCATTATAGTTGTTTGTTTGGTGAAAATGATGTTTACATTTTTCAGAGTTTTGTATGAACACTGACGGATTTATTTACTGAATCAGAAATAATAGCGTTGACTATATGCCTAAAGTATAAAACTTTCAGGATACATTTACATGTTTTTCTTTTAAGGTAAAATTTACTTTTTAATGACTGCGTTTCCGATTTTCACCCAGAAGGAAATTTTTACTAACAATTTACTGATGATAAAAATAATACTGCTGCAATACACAAGGATTTGTATTCAGAATTGCTGTGTAGAGACACACACAGAGACATACACACACACACACACACACACACACACACACTCACACACATTGATCACAATAACTGTATCTATATCTGCCTCTATCTAAAGAGATAAGTAGATAGATGGATAGATACTTGAATCTTGTGGAATTGTCAGATAAAAAGCTATGTCATTGGTGATTTGCCTCTAGTTGTCCACATTCATAAAAACAAGTGGGTCATGGGAGGAACGGTGTGTATTCTGATGGAAATGCTCCCAGCAAAAGGCAACTTTGAGACCTGTATAAAGTTTCACCTCAAAGACAGACAGGTGACATCACATCTCCCAGGAGATAGGAGATTTTTAGATACCTAAAAATCACTCAGAGCTTCATATTTCAACACATACAATAGCTAGAGTTTTCTTTGTTTTATACTTACAAGTATTTATCTTTGCAGTCCCAAGACACACCATTCTACCTCCTGCCACAGTCTCGTGCACATTCTGCTTGTGCAGTCTGGGATGGAATCCCCTGCATGGAAGCCAGGCTCTTTGCTCTGGGGTGAGTGTCCTGGACGAGACTCTCCCCTTAGGAGCACCTATGTCTCTTGACCATTCTTTGAATCCTTGTCTTTTCCTACAGACTGGAAGCCACATGAAGGCAGGGCTGGTGTCTGTTTTCTCATCATTATGTCTATCCACTTTTGTAGTGTTAAGCTCATGACAGGTGCTTTATAAATATCGCTGAGTGAATAAAGTTGGGAGATAAAAGCATTTTAAGCAGGGAAGCAGGAGCTCGTGTTTGCAAAAAAATTGGTTAGTATGTCTCATTTTAGAAAGCAAAAAGTATCACGGGGCTGCTTTATAAAGTAGAAAAGAGGTAAACTGAGAAATAATGACATACTTTATAGCATGCAGAGATAATGTATGTGACAGTACCAAATGTCACCAAAAGTAGAGGTGTAGGGGGATTCAGGGAAAACAAAACAAAACAATGATGTGGCAGAAAAGTAGCTTCTATAAAGAATCTTCAGGAGAAAAAGACAAGTTTCTTCTTATTGATAGAGAGTTGGCCATGGGAACGGGAGATTCATGTAATCTGGTAGTATCAAATGGCCCACACTCATTGGAGAAGAGGTAGCAGAGGATGATTGTCAAAGAAAGAAGATGAAAAATGCCAGATAGATCATCACTAGGGAGAGGCATTTTCTCAACAGCTAAACACAAGTGCCCATTTAATTATTTTAGTGCGCTTTTAACAAATTGCAAATCATGATGATATCTGAATAAGTTAGATCCAAATAATCATACAGCATCATCCATGGAGAGTCATCTGCTTCGACTCTACTTATTGCAATAAGAAACTCAGAATGAGAGAGCTGAGTGCTTTGTTGTAGCTGAACAAGCACAATATGGTTGGAGGTAGATCTGGAATAAAAGTCAACTCCTAAGTCACCAAGTTTTATGCCAACTATCACAAATGCCCATTGTCATTCTAATGCATTTTTCAACATTTTAAAAAGAACATATCAAATACCATTATTCTACAAATATTGCTCCTATTAGTTAAACCACTATTCATTAAAACTCTATCATTCTATTTAATTTTGATGATATCCCTTTATTCTTCAAAATAAGAAAGAGTATTTCTGCAGTTATACTTACATTTTTTATTTGGTATGTGTCCAAGTACAGCTCTTTGCAAGTTATGTATAATATAAGCTAAAAATAATGTCTGGGTATTTGTTTCAGAACAGAAGGAATTCTAGACTAATGTGACAAATGGCATTCCCCCAGCTGCACCCATAACTATTCCATTTTGGTTAGAGAGCCAGCTCCAAGACTAGATAGAAACTGAAATGTCTATCTTCATGCACTTCAAGTTTGTGACATTCAAAATTTGGGAATAGGAATAAATTTGCTGCTGCATGCTTTAATCCATAGATACAATGGCGAATTCTAGCCAATTTCTTTCATTTCATTTATTTGAGTAACATTTGAATGGACAAACTCATAGCTATATGAGGAGAAAAAATATATGTGATACACAATACTAATGTCCAAGTTGTCTTATAGTCCAATAAAGGAGAGCAGTATGGTAAACATCTTTCCATTTTTGTAAATTCATGTGTAAGTCCTTAAAACCCTCATGGGCCTCTTTGCTATTCCCAATAAGAGTAGAAAAATCAGATAGCTAGGAATTAAATAATGTTACAACTGTGTTTATTAACTAAATTAAATGATTTCCTTTCAATATGTTTCTATCAAGTGCAACCATATCTTCAATTAGACCCCAGGAATAATTTCTAAATGGTGGGAATTAGATTCTAAAGAATGTCAAACACAGAAATAAAACTTTGAAATTCTGTTACATAAGCACTTTTATAATTTTTTTCAAACATCTATTTTCCACCACAATTTTAAGTACATCTTTCCAGCCAGCCCAAGAATATTTAGTCATCTGTAAAGAAAAAAAAAATAGGCATCATGTTACTGTGAAATATACACCCAATGTGTCAGAGCCATGGTCAAGAAACAGTTGCTTGTTTTCACTAGTGGAATGATGGTAGGAAGTAATAATGAAGAGCTCAACAAACTTTCACTGATTGTGACACAAACTTGGTCCAAAATGGAGCATATTTTACTTCTGGTAAGAAATGGGTTGGCAAGGACTCAACTCTGAGCCAGGAGCTCCATGGATACTCATTAATTTTAATTGAATGAATTGAATGTCCAGTCTAGATACAATTTTTCAAACCCAATTAATGAGGTACTTAGGTGTTGGCAAAAGTCACTGCAATGCTTCTAGCTAATTTTAAGAAATTGAAAGATGGGCAAGATGCCTGGAAATTATAAAGGAGTCGATGCAGTAATTTTTGTTGAAAAAGGAAAAAAACAGATGATACTCCATGCAGTAAGGAGCTCAACTTATTTATATACTTGTACATAAGGAATATGAATAAAATGTCAGTTTAAAAATACCTAGGTAAAAAGAAGGTACTAGGGAACAAATAATGTCTAAGAAAGAAAAAGATGTCAAGTTCATTGTATTTATAGAAGACAATATTAGTATCTTCTCTTGAGATCACCTTTTATCTTTTCAAATATTATCTGACTGAAATATATTGTTTTTCTTCCATAAGCAAAAATGTTAATACTTTTTTCATCTAATCTGACCCATTACTTAAGTTTAGTCATCACCATCTAGACAAAATTTTAATGAAAGATTGACTTTGCACAGGACAATATGCATATTTAAATTTTTTATCATAATAAATGCCAATGTTCCATGTTATGCTATTTAAAATAAATATGTTTACATCAATTTAATTGTTCAGTTTAATCTTCCCAGTCTTGTGTGCAAAATAGCGGTGCTTTTGCTAAGTCAATTTGAAGTAGAGAAGGTTCTCTGGACTCTCATGATGTGTATTTCAGTCAACATTCATACTGTTATGACTCAAAATACCTAATGACCACAACTTAAAGGAAGAAAGACTTATATGCTCACAGTTCTTGAGATTTCAGAGGTCATAGTCCAGGTTAGACCTGATGAATTGTGCAGAGCTCAGGGAAGGATGGCAGGAGGCAGAGAGAAAAGAGACTCAGGGCTCTGTTCTCACATTGTGGATGCCAGAAGCAGAGAGAGAACAAGAGAAGAGGGTCCATAGACCTAGAGTCTCCAAAGCCACATCCCGGGATCCACCTTCTCCAGCTGCACTCCACCTGCTTAGGTTACCGACCAGTAAATCTATTACAATGGATCCACCCACTGATGACATTAGAACCCCCATGATTCAACCATATGACCTCTAAACATCAACATATGAGCTCTTTAGGGGACATTCTGCATCCAAACCATAAAAACGAGACTAAGAACAAGCTGGCACAAGGCAAGGGAAAGAAAGAGGAATAGGGACTGTGGTGGAGTCCAGAAGATTCAGGGCTAAGTTATAACATATGCAGATCTTTGTGCAGAGCAGTCAGGGTGAAACCAGAGAAGCCTGGCAAGTAGGAAGAATTAATGGAGAATTAGGGAAGTATGTTTTGCCTCAGAGCTGACAGGCAAGAAAAAGCAATGAACGAGGGACCAAACTACCCCCACCCATGGAACTGACAAATCATCACTTGATGCTCAAAATATGCCAGAGTGAACAGGTATGACTGACATGTAGAACTGGTGTGTGACAAGGACCACCAACAATTGTTAAAGTATATACAACAACTGTTTTATGTTGCCCTGGTTACAAGCTTTAGAGATAGAGCTAATTATTTATGAAATTCTCAGAGGGAAGAGTGGAAGCCCAATAAAGATGAAAATGTCAATTCTTTGCTTGAGTTACTTATATCTCACATGTTATATAATATATAATATTTATAAAAATATAATATATATATATTTAGAAAGAAGATGGGGACCAGCCACATGCACAGTAGTGTGATCTTATTAAAATAAAAACCTACATTCCTCATGTATATGTTTGAGATTAAATTTAATTATAATCTGATTGGAAATCAACACAAGGTAGTGGATAAAGACCTCCATTCCTCCTCAAGGTAACCTACTCCAAACAGGGGAGCATGTTAGGAGAAGACAGGGGTCTTAGGACACAGAGAGACTGAGGCAGTCACACCTGCAGACGGGCTAAAGCAGAAGCTGGGATCTCTTCTGAATCTCTGCCTCTTCTGCTGGCTCAGCTCAGCTCCTGTTAGTTGATCCCTCCTTCATTGTCCTTGCTTCTTCTTTTTTTTTTTTCTTTTTGCCATATGGAAGATAGAAACACATGTTCACTACCTTGCCAAACCTACAGATGTAGCTGAGCCAGAAGCATGTGGAAAGCATTCTGTGGACTTGAGCTTGGACATATTGACTCTTCGTAGGATGGGGTTCAGCACATAAAGTGTCTGCCTGTGGCCTCTGCTGTGTTGGAGAGGGAGAGAATTTCATACAAAACCCAAATAGTCACTTTCTTAATGATGTTTTTATATGACTCACACATGTGATAAAATTTTGCTTAGATATCTGATATGTTGATACGTCTGGTTTATCCAACCACATACTGTCTAGGATTGAAAGCATTAAATGCTGCTAAAAATCTGGTAACTGGGGGGAGGAGGGAATGGGAGGGTACTTGTCAGGTGCCAACCTGAGAGGGAGACAGTTGCGAATTGGCAGGAACATGAAACGGCACACAGCGATGGCTCTGCCCAGAGTCATTTGTTTGTTGCCCAGGATTTCCCCAGGGTTCCTGAAAGGACAGGACTGGATGACCAGTGAGCTGTAATTCTTCCAAACTAGTCAAGCTCCTCCCCACCCCCACCACCCACATCATTCCTGCTTTCTCTCTGTACCTGGCACTTTGCAGTCCTTTTTTTTTTTTTTTTTGACGGTTACAAAGGGACTAGTATTGGTGTCAACTCTTCCTCCCTCCCCATTCAACTTTGTCCTGTGTTAATGACCTTTAATCTGACAAAAGTAGCACCATGCTGCTTTTCCATTACTATCCCATTCCCATCTTCTTTTCTTCATTGTGAGTTATCACCTATGTTATAAAGTCTCTGCCATTTTTAACAATGTTGTAGATAGAACTCAAGGGTCCCCAATACCAACAATTTGTTTGCTGATTCCCTAGGAGGAGTCACAAGACCCGTGTCCTTTTCATTTGGGATATAGGGTTTTTGTTTGTTTTTTTTTACTGTTGTTGTTATTGTTTATTTGCCCCCTGTGTATCATGTTTTCTTTTATAAATTCCTTATCATAATGATTTGTTTTTTATTTCGTTAGATTTTTCCTGAAAGCTGGTCACCTAAGCACACTCTCCATGAGTCCACTATCAATTACACTGTTACTACTAACAACCCAGGCACGGTAAAATAAATGTGTCAGTTAAGAGCAGGTGACATTCATGTTCCCAGATGCCATCCAAAAGCCAGCCTCATAAGCAGGACCAGATGAGTTCTATTATGTTAACTCAGTAGACAGATCTATGTGAAGAAATCATTAACAAAACTTATAGCTTTTGGGTCTAGAAGTCCACTCAAATGGGAAGTTTATGCTACAGTGAGTTCATGCTGAAATTCAGGAAGCAGTTATAGGAAGTCAGAGAAGTAGGTAATGATTTTGACCTGGGTCAGCGAGATTAAACCTTGGGACTCTTTTTTTTTTTTTTTTTTTCATTAGATTTCAAAGCATAGGTAGAGTGTACAGAAGAATAAAACAGCATAAACTGGCATGTGGTCTTCTTCATGAGTGTTCATCATTGGGTAAAAAAAAAAAAATCATCCTAGAAAAATGGAATCACACAAGGAAGGAATAACTTGGGCATAATGTTGAACAATAAAAATTTTGGAATTTTACTGTAAGCAAAGGCAAATAGGAAGACTGTCTTATGGGAGCAGGACATGGTGGAATTGATAGTGGAGAGAAATACATTTGACTTTGATTCCACGGTGTTTCTCTCTGATTTACAAGAGAGTTCTGTGTTTCACACATGTCTGATGACCTGAGCTAAGGCTACAGAAACTGAAAAGGTAAGACATTATTCTAACAAAAGGCTAGAATAAAAGGATATATTAACACAACAGGCTATAATTGTGACACTGAAGGATAGGAGGATGAGGGGATTGGGAGAGGCACCTGGGGAGGGGTAAAAGGGGAACTGATGAAGGAAACAGTTCCAATAATATTATATCCATATATGATGGTGTCACTACCCATCTCACTTACACATATGGGGAGGAGGGAGCAGGAGAGAAAGGCCGGATGGACGCACACCAAGTGCTGTGTGCATATATATTTCTATCACTTTGAACTCCATATAATGTATAAACACATTGCATCAAAAAGTATATTAAAATAGTCTATGTAAAAGTAAAATAAAATAGAATGGCTATGGGTAGTTTTTGTTTGTTTGTTGTTGTTTTTTTTGTTTGTTTTTTTGTTTGTTTTGTTTTGTTTTTAGAGTGAGCAAAAGAGTTTAAGGGATAGCAGTAAGAGGAAAGCCCAAATTTTGGTTCCAAATTTACTGACTGATAAATGAAAAGGATCAGCTATGGCTCTCTGTGTAGTCTTCATTGTCACTGAAGAGAAAAACCTCATCCTAAAAGGGCATAGCAGGCACTGGTATAACCTCCAGTCTAACCTTCTCACCATGGATTTCGTGGAGGACGTGTGGAGGGGAGGGTGTGCTCCTCTGCAGACCCTGCAGAAAGTGCTCACTTCAGGCTGTTTGCTGCAGCAGCCCGACATAGAGTAGGTGCAAAAGCTGACAAGGTACAGCTGCGGTTCTGTAAGCTTTCAGGACCATATGGTCCAGGGATGTAATTCTCTGGTGATCTGACTTAATTAATGGACAAAACCTCAAGGGACAGAAAATCAGCTTGATCTTCCACAGTCATCCATAATTATAACTTCTCACAAATCATCCTAGGGTAATAGTAGACAGGGAGCTCCAGGATGTGCTCTTGGGTGAAGGTTGACTGCAAGTTAAATAGATCTGCCCGTAGACCGTTAACTCTGTGACTCTGTGGTCTTCATTTTTTTTGCAGGGAATTGAACCCAGGGACACTTTACCTCTGAGCTACACCCCCAGTTCTATTTTATTTTTTATTTTGAAGCAGAGTCTCACTAGGTTGCTGATAGTCTCCATAAGTTGCTAAGCCTGGCCTCAAACCTGCAATCCACCCATCTCAGTCTCCCAAGTACTGACATCACAGGTATGCACCACCATGCCTGGCTTGTGTCCTTTTTGGAAGACACCCTTTCTCTGGTTAGGGGGATAACCATGGCAAGTATGAACCATGAAAGCTAGGAGCAGGCTCCTGGGTAGTATCCTTATTTTATGATATGTGACATCCTTCACAATGTTGAGCTAATGTAATGACAGTCTCTGTTGTGACTTTGAATCCAGGAGGAAGAAGAGTTGGGGCTGAGAATTTGAGCAGATGTGTCATGGCACTTTGAAAATGAGAGAACCCTCATGGAGCAGTGTACACAGGGAAGTGGGGTGAGTGTAAGAGCCAGGCATAACTGGTAAGGAAAGAGAAAGACCAAAACCAGGTACACAGAGAAAGAGAGAGGTCGTGGTAAAGGAGATGAAAATAAAAACTGCTGCCTTCGTCTGTGCAGGCTGGGATAGCAAAATACCATAGACGGGTAGACTGGGCAGTTTTATATACAACAGAGAATTATCGTCACTGTTCAAGAGGCTCAGAAGGTCAAGACCAGGTTGGTGCACGCCCTTTCTGGGTTGCAGACCACTGAGTTCTACTTTTTTATTACAAGGTGGAAGGAGAAAGGTGTCTCTTTGGGGCATCTCGTAGAGACACCAACCCCATTCATGACGGTCCTGTCCCACAACATAATCACCTCCAAGAGACCCCACCTCCTAATACTGTCACTGTCACAGGGGTGGGGGTGGGGTTAGGATTTTAACATACAAATCGCAGAGTGACATACCGACATCAGGACAACTTCTAATCTATGAAGACCCTGGAGTCTCCCATTTCCAATCATTTTTTTTTTTTTTATCCAGTCTTCTCAAAGTCAAAAAGATGTCTCTGCATTTTTTTGTATCTGAGAAATTTGAACAAAAGAGAAGAAAATGGATCAGACATGTAAAGACAAGCAGACAAAAGCAAGGTTGAAGGAGATCCTCAGGGTCACTGGAATGGTGAGAGAAAGGAGCTCAGACCCAAGCACTCAGGTCCCGGCCAGGGGACCCTCCTCACAGTCCACATGCAGCTGCCCTGGATTGCTGAGGAGCCCAGGAGGGACTGCCCTCCCCACTTTACTAGCTCTCACAAGTGGGAGGCTCAACCTACAGGGGAAAAAAGGCAATATTTACTGGCTTCATTTGTTTCAATAGAGATAATATTACTTATTGTATACAACAAAATATGAGAACCTACTTGTGAAAATAGATCAGTAAATAATTTTAGCTGTTACCTAATCTATTACATTTTATATCAGATACTGTATCTCAGTTAAATCTCCAAAATCATCCTTTGGCAATAAGGAAATTTAGATAAATTATAAACTGGTTTGTAAAGTCCCCAGAGGATAGATATTGTTGGGGGCTTTGTTTGTTTTGTACCAGGTATTGAACCCAGGAACATTCAAGTTCAAGCTACACCGCAGCCCCTTTCATTCATTTATCATTATTATTTGAAAATTTTGAAACAGGGTTTCACTAAGTTGCTGAAGGTCTCTCTATGTGACTGAGGCTGGCCTTGAACCTGTGACTGGCATTAGGGGCAGGCACCACTGCTCCTGGCTGAGGACATATATTTTGGAAATCCCCAAATGTTTCTACTCAATGGGGTATTATCATGTAAGTAGCCAAAGAGGAACAACTTAAAGTACCTGTGGGATAGAAAGATATTGACATCAACTTGTAGAAATAAAATGCTAGAGAAGGAGAAGAAGAGGGAGAAAGACTATAAAACTGAGAGGCTGAAAACCCCAGAGCTGCAGGAGGCAGGGGGAGGTGGCTGGGAGCCCCTGTCTAAGTGCAGGTGAGGTGCATTGTGGGTCTTCCCTCCACCCTGCGCTAAGTCTTGGACTGAGCCACTGTGCAGGCACTTAGCCAATGCCCTTGCCCTTTCCCAGCCTTTCTACAGTATTTTTTGGGAATTGAACCCAGGGGCAATCTGCCCCCGAGCTATACCCCCAGTCCTATTTTTTCTTCTTTATTTTGAAACAGGGTCTCACTAAGTTGCAGAAGGCCTCACTCAGTAACTGAGGCTGGCCGCGAACCCACATTCTCTGGTCTTAGCCTCCCAAGTACTGAGATTACAAGCATGTGCCACCACACCCAGCTTGTAGAATCTATTTTATCCTGAGTGGTTTGATGGTATTCTCAGTGGCTAGTCCAAAGAGTTTTTAGAGTGGTTTCTTTACAGCTGATCTGTTGACTAGGTCTAAAAGATCCAAGGGAACTTTGGGAGCCGGGGAAGAATCAGGATTGGAGTGTGTGTGTGTGTGTGTGTGTGTGTGTGTGTGTGTGTGTGTATGTTTCTCTTCATTGACAATTCAGAGCATTAATCTCAAATCAGAGATAATGAAAACCCTCAGATACTCATTAGATCTCATTTAAACCATGATTTCTAACTTCTACCCTCTTGAAATTGGGGCCAGCGCTCAAACGGCACAGTAACTTTGGCGGCTGGACCTGCTTGCCCTCTCTCTCACTCTTCACGGTGTGAAACAGTCTAAAAATCATTGAGAAGACACGCCGTGTGGGCAAGAGAGAAAGTGAAGGAGCACCAGTCCTTTTATATTCCTTAAACTTGGCAATTAGTCCAAAATATAATGACTATACTTGAGAATTTTTAATTAACAGAGTACATTTGGCAGCAAAATACATCATTCAAGTATGTTTTTCACATCATTTTTTTAAATAATTTATACCATGCTAAAACTGGTCACCAGGAACATACTAAATTCTTAAAATTGATATTTGAGTTTCAAAGAGTTGCCAGTGACGTTGTGTAAGTATAAAGCCCAAGAAGAAGTAGGATATATCAAGACTTAAAATAAAAATAAAACTCATCCCACCTCTTGACCTCTGGAATTATATTGAACATTGGTCAAATTAACTAATCTAGTACTATAGGGAATGGAGACCATTTTTACCAGATGAAAGAGAAGAGAAAATAGGTAAGAGTATTTTAAGGTTTTCTGGGTGCTTCGTATGGATCAGGTTCTCCAAAGAGAGATTTTCCCAAATGAGGCTTAACTACATTTTTATAAAGATTCTATTGAGTATAGTTATATCCACTTTGTAGATTACTGAAGTGAGGCTCATTGAAACTAAATGACTTGCTTTAGGTCACAAAGGTACAAAGTGGTTAAACTTTCTTGAAATCATAGTCAGGTAGGTCTAGGCTAGGATTGGGCTATGAGTCTAAAGATGTGGTCCTTAATGCCACATAATCCCAAATGTTGACATCTCTAGAGTCTAAAAATCCAGAGACTCTAAAATCCTGAAAGATTAAAATTCCAAAAACATAACTTTGGAAAAAATAGTTTTTAAGGAAACCTTCAAAAATATTTATTTACATTTTAAAAGGCATATTTATTTGAAGACAAAAACACAACAGAACATTTCTTAGGCCACTTATACAATGAAATGGCAATATTTTGGGCAAGCATAAAATCCCTGATATACTAATGAAAATCACACAGGTTATGAGCTGAAAAAGCATATTCATAAAGAAATGAGTTTAAAAGGGAAATATCTAGACATCCATCACTGTGCCTAATATTGTATCCAACCCTGATTTACAACTGAAATACTGTGATGGGCAACCTCAGCCTTTGATCAAAACAGGCCTTCTGCAGGCGAGACCCTGGGATGCCAGTTGAGGGGGCTCAGCCCAAGTGCCAAGGCTCAGAACCAAAGAAGCAAGGATGTAACTCTCAGCTTGAGGATGACAGTCTGTGAACCTGGAGAAGGGGTGGGGCGTGTAAGTCCTGCAGTCCAAAGGGCAGTGAGCCTGGAGTTCTGATGTTTTGGCAGAAGAAAAAAAGTCCATCCCAGCTCTAAGAGAGAGACCACTTGACCTTCAGCATTAGTTTTCTCCTGCAGACACCTGGGTGGTGTCTGTTCACACTGAAAGCTGGTCTCCGCCCCTCCACCCCACTACACACACACACACACACACCTGCACTAAGACTCACAGATTAACCTCTACCAGCAATCTCTGCTTTCTATTTTTTTTAATTTTTATTATTCAGCACAGATTTTTTATACATTTCTTGAATACAATAGAGTTATGTATGCATTTACGACATATTAATCATTTTCGGAGCACAATTAGCACCACTTCTTCGTTTTCCACGTATAGCCCACATTCTTAACATAGCCTGGTCAAGCAAACTTTCCAGAGTCATAAAACCATAAACCTTTAGAGTCATGTATTTACTTTCTAAGAAGTAGGAGGGTCTTTCATCTATGCATTCTAGGAGCAATCTCCAGATTTCGAGACACCAAAGTAGCCATAGCAGAATAATCAGTATAATTACTCATATATGCAGATAGCAACTGCCAGGAGGAAAAGGGCCCAGCTGGGCTCACACAACTCCCCCGTTTTTATATTAAAATGCACAAAGAACTGTGCCTCTCTTAGGTCGTTTCCTACCAGGTACATAATCTTATCTGTCATGGGGTAATCTCTGCTTTCTAAATTTGCTAAAGCAGGATTTTTGTTTGTTTTTTTCATTTTTCCCAATGGGAATTGGGACTTTCTGGATTTTATCTATCAGGATTTCAACATTTGTGATTTTTTTAAAGGAAGTACTGGGGATTGAACCCAGGGGTGCTCTACCACTGCACAACACCTTTGCCCTTTTTATTTTGAGACAAGGTGTCACTAAATTACCCAGACTGTCCTCCAACTTGCTATGCTCCTGTGTCAGCCTCCCAAGTACTAGGAATACAGGCATGGGAAGCTGTATGGCTCGACATTTGTGATTGTAATTTTTGGAACTGTCATTTTGGGGGGTTTAATCCAGAGATTTTAGACCTTGGGGATTTTGATGTTTCAGGATTTCAACATTAAGGATTAGGAGACTGTCTCCCTTGGCATTATGTTTGACGCCATCTAGGCCAACTAAGGAGCTGTGTTAAGGCCAATTTTAAGGCAAAGGGAAGCTGTGTCATTATCTCAATGTGACCAGAAAAACAACTTTGACATTTCAGAGCCTTCAAATGGAGCACTGTTAAGAAAATGATTGAGAAAGAAATCAAGACCTAACAGATCCTGTGTCCAACTCTGATGAAAAGTCAGGGTGTCTTTTGAAGCACACATGCATTAAAGATGCTTAGATCCATGAGTTCATAATTACAGGGTAAATTTGTGGGCTATCTTAGAGTGTATTAGGAAACCAAGTAATTAATTTCAAAACTAACAGATGAAAAAAAAAGGAATACATTATTTTTCCACATTTTTTTTCTTTCCTATATGAACTGTAATTTAAGGTAACCAAAGAGTTGATGTGAGAAGTTCCTTATTACAGAACTATTCCCAATAATAAGAAAAGTATTGCCAGACACAATGGAACACTCCTGTAATCTCAGGAAATCAGGAGGCTGAGGGAAGAGGTTAGTAAGTTCCAGGCCAGCTGGGCAACTTAGCAAGACCCTGTCTCAAAATAAGAAATAAATACAACTGGGAATATAGTTCAGAGGTACAATGCCCCTGTATTCAGACCCAGTACAAAAAGAAAAAAAGAAAGAAAATAAAAAGTAGTGATAGAATTAATAGAATAAGTATTTCATCATTTAGTGACCCATGAATCAAGAGTTTGTATCACTCATCTATAATATAACATATATTTCCAAAACATAGTTATTTCAAAGAACAATCATGGGTTCACTTACAATTCTTTCGACAGGTAATTCTGTGAAGATAGGGACTCCATCAGCCAATTTTTCTGCTGGCCACTCCCATAAGGATCAATCAAATATGATGCTCTAAGAAGAACTTTGTCTCTTGACAAATATTCAAGGAGGCTCCTCTGAACTCCTTCAACCAGTGGTTTCAGGGCAGTATGAAAACAAGAATGGAAAGTATATTGAGTGTCGAGCTTAAGAACCCCGAAATTCACATCAACTGAATTATGTTGATCAGAGCAGGTGAGAAACACCAGCCAGCGTCATGGGGGCAGGAAGTAGTAAATTCCATCTCTTAGTGGGAGAAATGGAGAAGTATTTGGCAAAGAGAACAGCACAAAGGGGGTGAGAAGAACACTTAGCCATTTTTAATAAAAAGAATATATAGAATACGTTTAGGCAGTCATCACTGAGCATGACCAAGACCCCCAAAAGTGAAACAAAGAAATGTTATGAGCCACCCAAGAGGAGAGAGTAGAGAAATAAAACGTGAACTACATAAGAGCTTTCCATCTACCCCAAACAAATGAAATGTCCACCTGACCAAGTCTCAGAACTAAGGAGCCAACTAGCTGATGTGGGGATAAGGAATTCAAGAATCAGAGATCAAGCTACACAAAATCACAGGCCAATCCATACTGTAGTAAAGTGCACAAAATCTGATTTATTCTAACCAGCAAACTGCAGGACCAATTACAATAAAATTTAAGAGGCAAGAATTGGAAACGGGAAAACTACTCCGTCTTCTCGGCAGATAAAGTGACTCCTCACATAGAAAATCTAGTAGACTCTAACTGCAAAGTATTATGAATAATAGTAACTAGATAAAATATCAATAGGAACATGATATTTCTCAACAAAGCAATAAGCAGGAAATCTAATTAAGAATACCTTTTTACCATTGCAGCAAAAAAAAAAAAAAAAAAATACAGTGAGCTAAGGAAGAAGTTAAATTGGCCAAGAATCCTAGTAACTTTTTAATTGGTACATTATGATTACATATTTACATATCATAATGAGGTTCCCAGTGATAGAAACACACATGCACATAGCATTTGGTGGATTTCCCTCCAGTTCCCACCCATTTCCTTCCTCCTCCCCACAAATACATGGTATTGAGATTGATGTTCATAATTTCATATATGTACATAAGATTATTTGCACCATTTTCTTCATTGAATAACTTTTTTTTTTAGGTACTGGAGATTGAACCCAAGGCATTTTATTTCTGAGCTATACCCCCAAGATCTTTTTTTATTCTTTATTTTGAAACAGGGTCTCACTAAGTTACAGAAGCCCTCACCAAGTAGCTGAGTTTGGCCACGAACCTGTGATCCTCCTATCTCAGCCTTCCAAGACCCAGGATTACAAACGTGTGCCATCATGCCCAGCTGGACCAAAAAAGAACTAGTCTTTAATGTTGAGATTTTTAAAATAAGACTCAAAATATGCTAAACATTCTGATCTGTGCAGTAAAAGCAATTTAAAATCAAGTCGGAACTAGATCTTGAAGAAATATTTCTAAAATGCATATGAATGTACACATGCCCTCAGGGGCCTAGAAACTCCTAAGGAAAGTGGCATCGGTGGATTTGGCTGCCAAGACATGAAATAGACTACAAAGTTGTGGTGCAAGAGTAAACAAATAGCACAGAGTGGGAAAAAAAAAACCAAGAGAATCTAAGAGATATCTACAGCAAAAGTCTACAGAGATGTCTTATCCTATATACAACAGCTGAGTGAAGTTGGAGTACACTACATGTTAAAAGGCTGGAAATGGAGATTTTTGCAGAAGTCTAGGTAAGAGAGCATTTTATATCCAAGGGTTGGATAGGACCTGTCTGTGCTTAGCACATGGTATATAAGTATTCATAAAATAATACAGCCATAAAAATGAAATCATTCCCAATGTTTGCTACACTTATGTTTTTGGTTTTGGGTTTTTTTGCTTCAGTACTGGGGATTGAACTCAGGTGCATTCTACCTCTGAGGTATACCCTCAGCCCTATTTTTTATTCTTTATATTGAAATAGGGTCTCACTAAGTTGCAGAGTGCCTCACTAGGTAGCTGAGGCTGGCCACGAACCCGGATCCTCTGGTCTCAGCCTCCTAAATTCTGGGATTACAAGTGTGCACCACCACGCCCGGCTCTACACTTATGTTCTAAGGCCATTATTTTCATAGTTGTTTAATTTCTATCTAAATTTAATATAAATTTGGTACTCTGGTCTAAATGTTATATCTCCCCCCCCCCAATTCAAATTTGAAATCCTCACCTCTACCCCCATGTTCAAAACAAAGCAAAAAAACCAGAAAACAAGAAACATCAGCAAGAAGCAAAATAAAAATCCCTGCAAGTTTGTAAGAACAGACCTGGTTTGGCCTCTGCAGATCTTTTGGGCAGATTTCTGCTGCTGTGGGCGGCCGACAAGATGGCGGCTGCTACTGCTGCGCACGCGCCAACCCCCCGGTTCTCCCTGGTCTGCTCCTCAGACTCCAGCCAGCTGCCCGTTTCTTTACTCACTTTTGAGCTGATTTGCTTCTCCTTCCTTCCGTCGAGAAGCTGCTCTGCGGTCGTTTTGGTTCAAGCTCTGGAGTGCAGTTATCTCTGCTCTGGCTCTGCGGGGAGAGGTGAGCTGGGATGGCGCTGCACGGGCCTAAGCTGGTCGTACCACGCATTCTGGTCTCTGTCGAAGGTGCCTCGAAATGCCACCTGGCTAGGATGAGTTCAGGAGTCGCTCACTTCAGCTCTGGCCGGTGGGTGCAGAGGGTTGTTGTATATTTCTTTCTTAGTAGACTCCACGCCGGGGGCTGGCTCAATGGCGGCTTCTGCCTGGCAGCATGGCGCCGGGGCCGCGGAGATGGGCTTCTTTGCTCTCCCTGGTTGGCCTTCCGGGTTCTGCTCAGCTGGATTCCAGTTTTCACAGCGTTTTTCACCCTTTTGTTGCTTTTTTCTTCTGTCAAAAAGCTGCTTCCATGGCTGATTTGAATCGAGCTCACAGCGTGTCTTGAGACGTGTCTCACTCCGTCGCCATCTTCCCGGAAGTCCAATCTACCCCCATGTTCAGATATTAAGTTATGGGACCTTGGGAGGTAATTAGATCTCAAGAATGGAATTGCTCCTCTTATAAAGGCAAAAAGGCTGGAAAGTTTTCCCTTATCCCTTCTGGCATATCAGAACACAGGTGCTATCTGTGAACCAGGAGGTGGGTCTTCAGCAGACCCCAATTCTACCAATGCCATGATCCTGAACTTCTCGGCCTCCAGGACTGTGAGAAATAAGTTTGTGTTTTTCATAAACTACCCAGTTTATGATATTTTTACAGCAGCCTGAATGGATCACTAAGTTAGGAAGACATTTAATAATATTCCCACTATGTCGTATAGACTCTTGGTTTTTATTTTTTGAAAAACAAAAACCAAAAAACTTTTAATTGGTGGATTTTAGGGTCAATAGACTGGTTTGGTATTTTTATTGTTGTTAGTGGTGTTTTCTGTTTTTGTTTGCTTCTGCTCCTTTTGTTTGGTTTTGTTTTGATGCCAAGGAGAGTTTACTAAGAGAGTTTATGTTTTAAAGTTACTTTGTGCCCACATTATATTTGACTAATGGCTTACATAAAAATAAAAGCTTTCATTTTTATTTTTGTCTTGGCTGGATAAAATATTTGGGGATCATACCTAGTTCCCCTCAGAATTTTAAATGTTTCTCCATTATCTTCTCGCACCAGAAATTTCTAAGTAGAAATCCTTTTATGATGAAAGCCAAAACATAGCAAAACAAAATACCTCTTAGAAACTTGAAATAGAAAGAAACTGTCCTGCTGATTAAAAAATAAAAATAAAACTACAGCATATACCATACCTAATAATAATGTCCATGAAAAGGCTAAGGATGAATTTAATGAAAGATGTGGAATAACTCTACAGAGATTATAAAACTGTTTTGAATAACATTAAGGAAGGCTCAAATAAATAGAAAGCTGACTTCTCAAATCACTCCAATCTTTGCATAAAACAAGGAGTGCTTCTGCATCCCAAATGCTCGGGCTGATTCTAATTCTGGGACATTTTGTTCAACGTGTGCTAAAGAGTTGTTTATTCCAGGATAGAGGAGATTAACAAAAGGAGTTTAAGAGAAGGAACAGGCTCACTGGAGCCTGCAAAAAATGACTTTTATAAACTTAAGTACAAAATTATTCCCTCAAACAAAAGATTGATCATATCTTCAAGAGCTGTGTGCATGTGTGTCCCTATCACTCTGAACTTCGTTATGATGTGTGATTACAATGCATCTATAAAAGTATATTTAAAAATTAAATAAGCTAGATGTAGTGGCTTGCCATCCCAGTACCTGGGAGGCTGACATGGGAGGATTAGGCTCATAGCCAGCCTCAGCCACTTAGTGAGGCTTTCAGCAACTTAGCTGGACCCTGTTTCTAAACTTAAAAAAATAAAATAAGGCTGGGGGTGTACCTGGAGGTAGAAGTCCCTGGGTTCCATCCCCAGTACCACAATTAATTCATTAACTAATTAAAAAATCCTTTGCCTCTAATACCTCAATATTCTCTCTGGGCTGCAGTAGACCCCTGACACCTTATAAACTTGTCAGTACATGAAGTGTTGGTCACATGACAGCTCTCCTCCACCAGAAAGGGGTCCACTAAAGGTAAGAGCAGTGGCTCGCAGACAATAGATGCTAGAGAGACATATAAAAATGTCCTAGATGCATGCTCTGACTTCGCAACCAAATATATGAGTTAATTACCAAATAGGTGTTATGGTTTGGATATAAGCTATTCCCTGGAAAAGCCCATGTATGGCAATGTGAAAATGTTCAGAAGTGAAATAATTCAATCATGAGGATTGTAACTCATCAGTGGATTATGTCTATTAGGTAGGTAGGTAGGTAGGGCTGGAAGAGAAGAGTCACTGGGACTGTGACCTTAGGAACTGTACTTATGTCCCTTTTCCCCTTTCTTTGCTCTCTCTGCTCCACACTACCACACCCTGACCTCCGCAGTTGTGACCCAGCCTAACACGGACTGGAACCTCTGAAATCTCCAAAACTGTTAGCAAATAAATCTGCTTCCATCTAAGTTGTAGTCATCAGGTATTTGGGGTCACAAAAATGACTGAAAAAATATGCAAACTTCAGTTTCCTTCTTTATGAGATGTATTCAACAATCCTGCTACCCCTACTTGTCCAGGTTGGTGTGGAGAATCAGCAAATAATCTGTGAAGGTATGCTCTCAATAGCAAGCTACACCCCAGAGCTGATAATATCCTGTGTAATATTTGTAATTTCCTTTAGAGATTTATTAATATTAATTTTACTGCTTTATACTAGCTGATATTAATTTTACATATTAATTTTACTATTATTAAATATATACACTCTATAAGTTGAAATATATAAGCATGTGACTGATTTTTATAAATAACTGTTCTCAAAATTAATTACTACTAAATGTCTTTAAAATTAAAGTATTTTCTGATTTCTTATCTCAAGACTTTGCAAGTGTGACCCCTACATTAAAAAAAAAAAAAAACTACACAGTTGCCAGGCCTGGTGGCACATGCCTATAATCCCAGTATTTGAGAGGCTGAGACAGGAAAATCACAGATTCAAGGACAGGCTTAGCAATGTAGTGAGACTCTCAGTAACCTAGTAAGACCCCATTTCACAAACAAAAACAAAAAATAAAAGGAGGGCTGGGGATGTAGTTCAGTGGCCAAAATGTCCTTGGGTTCAATCCCCAGTACCACAAAAACAAAGAGAAAAACTACACAGTCATATATTCAGTAAATATTTGAAAAAATTATGAAACAATTCAGCGGGAATCAAGGATCATTGCTGAAATGGTGTGAATAGGCTGAGCTTTCCCTTGTACACATAGTAATTCATAAATTATCATATAAAGGGAATCAGATGTGTGTGTTGGCTACAAGTCGTGAAATTTCACTGCTGCAAAGGAACTTGGAGCACTTGCTTAGAAGAAACTAACATCTTTATTTTCATTAACCACTAACTAAAGTGTGCCATTTCCTTCTAACACAAACATGGGGAACAAACCACACTAGTGTCAGAGTCGCTTTCAAATAAGAAATCACAGATACTGTCCCATCCCACCCCTGTGACTACAGCCATCTCACCATATCATTCTTTAAAACTCCAGAAGTTATTACATCTTGTGTGTTAGGTCTTGTTAGTTAATGTTAGTAATACATACACATATTACACTATTTTTAATAGTTTAACCCGAGTATTTCCATAAAATTGCTCATTTTAAAGCCTTACTTATTTTGTGAATTTTAGTACATTACTCCAAGAAGGGCCAATAAAGTTCACGAGCCTATCAAAGGAGTCCATGATATACACGAAGGGAAAAAAAAGGCTAAGATTTAGATGCCTTGGAGGAAATCCAACTTTACTTCTCACACTCTATGGCCTTCCTACCAAGGAAGACCAGAAGACATTGTTCGGTGCATCATTGTGTAATTTAAACATTTTTCCTGCAGAAATGTGCTAGTACTGATTTAATTTTTATAAAATTATCTAAACATAAGCAACTTATTGGAACCTAAACAAAACAAGAAAGAAAAACAGAAAGAGTGACAATACCCATTGTATTGTCAAAAATATATTTTCTGGGTTGAATTTGACACAGGTACTTCTTAACTCAAATAATTATGATATTAAATCCATGGAGGAAATATTCTCTGCGGACTCCAAATGGCATAACTCTGGAATTGCACAACAAAAGAACACATCTTCTTCTATTTGTTTTTATTCTATAATTTTAAAAATCCATGAAAAGATGTGCTTATCTGGAAAAGACAAGTCACCTAAGAATGTGGAGTACCTTTGTTTAGCAAAAGCATTTATATTTCAAACTTGTGAAACAAGAAACAAGAGATGAAAGAGCTGACTCAGGGAAAACTGACATTGGGTAATTACTGCAGTTCATTTACCTTCATTTGGTTTGAAATTAAAATATATAATTTAACATATTCATTAATTTAAAGGATCCTTAGAAGTTAATAGAAGTATTTGTATAATTTTCAAAGAGATTCAAGATGATGCTAAACCTTTGGAACATGAAGTTCATAAATTGGATGATGCAATATCTTTCTTTGGAAATTTTGACAGTACATTTCCTGCCAAAAACCTTTTTAGCAATACTGTCTTCCAAGAATATAGATAAAATGATTAAGCAAAGGATAACTTCAAAATATATGATAAAGAAATATGTGTATGTAATGACATTTTCCTAAATAAAATTAAGTATGCACTTTTATAATTCTGTTGCAGCAATACTTATTGATGATGATGTCAAAATTCTGAGCAGCATATATGAAATATGAAGATAACAAACACTGATACAGCAACTTTCACTTGTTTTACTCCACTGATTAATATCTAAAAATGACATTCAGCCAGATCATTACAAGCACGCAGATGCCGCTGCGATTTAACTAAGAGACCTAAGTGGAGATTTCTTTTTTTAATTGCAAATGAAGCATTGGAACAGTCTATTTTAAGAATAATTTTCCTGAAAACTTTTGATTTATTGTATCAGAAACTGACTTTTTCATCATTAGAAAAAAAAAATACAAAAGAGAGTGATGAAAGATACTACCTTAGAAATAAATGAGAATTATTATCAGAAGATCAGCTGCATAAATGACCATAAGCAATGAGTAAATGTAATTACAGTTCTTCCCAGGAGACAGAATTCCAGGCTCAGAGGAATGGGAACTGGGGCTCCATTGAACACCAGTCTCTTAAAAACTAGGCAATGATGCAAATGTCTCTAGTCTTTGAGCAGCTTTAGTCTGATCAGTTTTGTAAAAATTAACTGCAATAGTGGTCTCCTTACCATTTCACAATGGAATTTTGCCCCTGTGACCACAGCTTAGAAAGCCCCCAATTCAATCCACTATCTTCAGTTTCTCTACACCACATTAATTTACATCAGATTTTCCTTAATTATCAATCATTTTTAGTACTTGGGGGTTGTTTGTTTGTTGTGGGTTTTTTGCTTGTTTTTGCATGCTTACTATGTGTCCAAGTCTTCAAACCTTATTGAGACACAAACCAAGGACAATGTGTGCTTGTGGTGCAGCATACCACCGAGGAACCATCCAGGAAGGAAGGAAGTTTCCACAGATGCTGGAGCACTTCTAGCATGGAGATTCAGCTAAGGGGTACTTCAAGGGCTGCCTCAGCTGCCGACAGTGGTCCATTCCAAGCTCTTGACCTCCAGGAGGCTGGCCAATCCCCAAATATGTGTGAAGCAGGGATACTGAGCCCCATCCAAGACAAACAACACTGACAGGCCATCACATCCCAGAGCTGTTTGCGGGAATGGCCAAGGATTTTCACCTCCTCTGCATCTGTATTTCTCCTCCTGCCCAGCTCTGCTTCCTTTCCACGCCATAGGTGATGTTGAAACCAAGGTACCCATAACAGCTCCTTGTACTGCTTTCTAGGGAATCCCACCTACGCAAACCTAAGAAGGCAAGAATGATGTTGATCTTTGTTCTTTTTCTTTTTTTCTACTTTCCTCCTTCCTCCTGGTAATTTGCCTCTCTCCAGCTGAGGGCTATTTTAAAAGTATTCCATTTAGCTGTCTATTTAGTTGATGGTTAAACACCTCCCAAGGGTGCATTTTAATGAGATTTTTGAAGCTGATATTGCCTTGACAACCCAAAGGAATAAAGCAATAATAGTAGGAAAAGAGATAGGAATTACTTTTTTTTTTTTTTGGTCCAGACAATGTCTTAGTATTCACTCTATTAGTATAAATGCCAGGGGGGGAAAAAGAATCTCAAAAGCAAGTCTTATGGCTGCAGAATTATCTCAACATGGAAATAGTCAAGAAGAAAATCTAAGAGATACAGAACAATAAACCAAACAAGTTTTTACCTTCAAAGATCCACTCTTTAATTCCTGGTAGAACTTTACCTAAAACCAATCATTCCCCAAGCACTATATCACCTATACCTCATCTTAAAACACACTGACGGTATTGTTTCTTGGTGTTTTGGAGAATCCTAATAGATCACAGATGCTAAAATGTTTGCTGACTTCTATCAGTCTCATCAATTTCCTCTGTAGATTTCTCATTGATAATGACAAGAAATCTTGACCAAGAGTACCAGGTATTGGGCACCATGATTTGTCTTGTACCAAACTTCATTCAGCTATTTTACACAAATTATGCAAAAATTAATTCTAGAAAATAATTACATTTGAGGACCATATGAGAATTTCCAATGTGTCTAAATTCCTTTAAATTCGTGAACATACTAAGAGATACATTTAAAACCCCATTATGGGTAACCTAAATCAAGCATAAAAAGCTGACTACCTCCAAACTACTGAAATCAAGGGGGATTTGGCCTCTCATTTGCTTGTGGGGAATGTCGCCCAGTCCTGAGCAGGAAGGCCTCTTCTTGGACATGTTCTTTTTCATTTATCTTCTGACTTTCCTGCTGTGTTTCCTTTTGTCCCTTTTCTCTTTCTGCTTACTAGGCCACAGATGCTGGGAGTCCGTAATACAATGGAACCTTTGAAGACCTTTTTTCATAGTACGAATTTACATAGACAGGTGGTAGAAAAAAGGCGTACCTGTCTTTCTTTCTCTGCCCCAACAAATTACAAGAATTGTATATTCTTGATTCAATTAAGCGGGGCACAGATTGGTCATAGAAACAAGGGTCCTAAAAGATTTGCCTGTTTTACACTGGCTTCACAAAATCTCTGGCACATTGCCTTAAAAGACAACTCAAAGAAATAAAGAGCTCTGACCAACTGGTTTCCAGATATGTGTAAATAATGGTATTATAGAAGTAGAAAATAAGAGAAAATCACTATTCACTAAGGTTGACTCTCTTCAGTTACATTCAGCCTCTCTATACCCTATCATAAAGTAAAAAATATATATATATTAAAATCAGAGAAACCTTCAATCATCTAACACCAGAACTAGGGATATTAATTCTCCCAGAAATATAATTGGTTTCGTTTCTGCTAATATAAAGAGATACAGCACTGTATTTTTTATTTCTTGAGAATTTGTAGATAATTCTTAGTAATGAATTTGAATAATTACTGAGGTGTTAATAATAAATTCAAACTCAATATTGGCCTATGTTTCCATAAATTTATATATATAAAAATATAAACATTTATATATATACATATTCATACATCTTATATATAAATGTATACATTTTATATATAAATACACACATTTATATATAAATACATATATTTTTATATAAATAGATACATTCTTATATAAATACATACATATAAATATATTTATGTGCATTTTTCATGCATGTATCTTTAAGTAATATAGCTTAAAAGTAATATTTGGTTAAAAATTTTCTGGTTTTTTTTGTTAGTTATTTTTACTAACAGTAAATTGTTTACTTTACTTTAGTGTATTCAGCTCTGGTGTGTTTTAAACTATTGGAATGTACATTAAAAAAAAATCTAGTAGCCGGGCGTGGTGGCGCACGCTTGTAATCCCAGCATTCGGGAGGCTGAGACCGGAGGATCTGGGTTCGCGGCCAGCCTCAGCTACCTAGTGAGGCACTCCACAACTTAGTGAGACTCGGTTTCAAAATAAAGAATAAAAAAATAGGGCTGGGGGTGTAGCTCGGAGGTAGAATGCCCCTGAGTTCAATCCCCAGTACCGTAAAAAAAAAAAAAAAAAATCTAGTATTGGGCATAATCTGTAAATAGTACAATATTACATGATATAACAAAAAGAGACAAGGGCTAAAAAGCTAAGTATTATATATAAATATCAATATTATCTTAAAAATGTCTCTTCTATTTCATCCCGTGTTTTTTCTTGAAGCTCAAATAATTTCTGGAATACAATTTAAATTTTTTTATACCTTTATTGGTGCACCATAATTACACATCATGGTGAGATTCCAAATGATACAAACATAGATGCACACAGCACTTGGTGTATTTCGCTCTGTGTATTCCCGCCTTCCCCTTTCCTTCCTCTTTCCCCATACGTGTTAGTGAGATTAGCAGTGAAGCCTTGTATCCACATAACCGTATTGGAACTGTTCCCTTCTTCAATCCTCGTTTTTCCCTCCCTGCTTCCCTGCCCCAATTCTACTGTTTCCTCTCCTCATTTAGTCCCTTTTGCTTCCTATTTCCACTCTAGCTTCCACATATGAGCGAAAATATATGACCCTTGACTTTCTGAGGCTGGCTGACACAATTTAAAAAATTTTAAATGGACTAAATGAGCTATATTTATTCTCTCAATCTCTCCTAAAATTGTCATTATTCCATTGCATTGTTTCAACGTATTTTAATATATTCTTAATGTTTATTCTTTCTTAATATTGTAAATAAAATATATAAAATGGAGCAAATTTGCATTCACTGTGTTAAGTGATATCTACGCATACATGTGTATTATTCTTCAGATAATAACATCCTGGATAGATGGAATAAATGTTATATCATTGTAAAAAATAGTTATATTACTATAATTCATGGCACAGCTTCCTCTGAAGAGCTACTGAAAACATCCTCCTTCCCTTGATGAAATATGTGTGTGTGTGTGTGTGTGTGTGTGTGTGTGTGTGTGTGTGTATACCAAAATGATCCCCAACTTATAATGGTTCAACTTAGGGTTCCACAACTTTATGTTGCTACAAAAGCAATACACATTCAGAAGAAACCATACTGCAGTTTTGGAATTTTGATCTTTTCGCAGGTGAGCAATATTCAGTGTGACTCTCTCTTACAGTACTGGGCAGTAGTACTTAGCCATAGTTCCTAGTCAGCCATTCAATTAGGAAAAGAAACAACCCATATTCTGCAGTGCACCGAGCTCTGATGATGGTTTTATTGTGACATGACTCCAACATAAGTTGTGTGTGTGTGTGTGTATGTGTATGTGTGTGTGTGTGTGTGTGTGTACAGTAATGACAGGTTTTCAAGTCTCCTAGGACCTGTTTTTATTTTATTTTTTCTTCATATTTGCTATAGTTAGATATAAAATGTCCCCTAAAGGGCTCACTTAATGTTTAGAGCTGCTGTAATTGAGTCATGAGGACTGCAATCCCAGAAGTGGATACATCCATTGTAATGGATTTTCCTGGGTGGTGCCTGGTAGGCCCATAGGGTGAGGCTGGAGGTGGGTCACTAGAGGTATGGCCTTGGGGATTATATAGAGTTCCTCCTCACCCTACTCTGTCTCTCGCTTCCAGCCTAAATGTTGTGAACAGCCCATGTGCTCTCCCATCTCCATGCCTGAAATCCACCATCCCCAGTTGCACATGGGCTGAGCCCAAAACTGTATGAAAATAAATCCGCTTTCCTCTTAGTTATATGGTCAGATCTTTAGATTATGGCTGCAAGAATGCTGACAGATACAATATTTATTCATTTATTCATCTATTTATTTATTTATTCATTTATTTATTGGTACTGGTATTTATTTTTTGACACCAAAGGCATTCTACCTCTGAACACTACCCATAGCCCTATTTTAATTTTTTATTTTGAAACAGGCTCTTACTAAGAAGTTGAGGGCCTCAGTAAGCTCCTGAGACTGGCCTCAAACCTTCAATCCTCTTGTCTCAGCCTCCCAAGTACTACAGGCATGTACCATCATGTCTGGCTGGCACCGGTTTCTCAATCATATCTCCCTATGATCATTTGGAGTGTAATATCGTTCTCATTTGAATCCAAGTTAAAATTAAGGAAAAGGTCAATTCTACCTACTGCACCAATTACCAACTACTATGACAGAGCTGCATTCCTAATGGGCACAAAACTGGAGCTTAATTTAATTATTATGTTCTCCTCATGTGTGCAGGTTGGCTGGGGTTTGGCTGATCCGGGCTGGGCTCCTCAGGGCTTGGCTGTAAGCACCAGGAAAAGGCCCCAGTTTGCTCATGTGTCTCACATCCTCTTGGGACCAGCCAAGGAGGGCAGGCTCATTGCCAAAGTGCAGGAAAACAGGCCAAATGCACCATGCACATTGCAAGCCTTCACTTCTGCACCAGTTTCCAATGTTCTAGTAACCAAAGAATATCTTAAGAAGATTGTATATAATAGCTCCATCTCGAATGGGAAGGACAGTAAAGTCATGTGGAAAAGACACAGGGAAGAACCGAGTGCTCTCAGCCCTCAATATCCTTGGATTCCACACCTAGAGATCAAAAATATTTGAAAAACAATCATGGTCTGAAATGAACATGCAGAGACCATTTTTCCTTGTCACAATTCCATAAACAATTCAGTATCACAGCGTTTACATACCACTGACATTGTATTTGGTGTTATAATCTATAGATGATTTAAAATACCAGGATAGGTCAAGCTCATTTGCAGACACTATGCTATTTTATGTAAATGACTTGAGTACCTGCAGATTTGGGTACTCTGGGGAGATACTGAAACCAATCCCCCAGGGAGATTAAGGTGTAACTACTTCAACCTACCACATTTACTGTCTCTGAAAGTCATGATGAAGTCACACTTTTCACCTCGGTGTTCAGTATCATTGCCTTTATAATCATGGCTGCTGTCTTCAGGCAAGAAATTAAACTTTAGAGACCGAGGTCTTCCACCACTCTCTGTGCAGTTAACCAGGATACCATCATGGAAGAAAATGAGAATATTCTTCTCACAACATGACTCTGCTCTGTTTTCCTTTTGAATTCCGTTTCCTTCCTCTTTCATTTTACTTTCCACATGATTGCATTGCCTTCTGCAGAACTTGCATTGACATGCAATGAATCCTCTGTTAATGTTTTATTTTGCAATCCAAAACTATATTATCTATCAAATCTAGAATTTAATTAAAATCATTGTTACTTATGTGTAATTATTTTTTGGCCTCTACCCTCTCATTACTATTTGTTCAAGATGCTATTGATCTTTCTACATATCTTTTGACTTTCCCTTGTGTCTTTTGTATATACTTTAATTAGATACTATTTGTAGTCTTGGATTCAATCATAATGTTATCACAGTACTTAATTTGGATCATTTTCTTTTGAATTCTAGTCTATTATCTTTCCACAGATAGTTTAAAGGTGAGGATTAGAGATTCATATAGTATGGAGAGACTATACACCTGACCCTAGTTCCATAGATATTTTTAAAAATATGTTTATTTTTATATATTTCTTATTTGAAATCATTTTAGATTTGCTAAATAATTGCAAAGATCTCAAAGTACTCTTCATATATATTCTGCTCCTGTGACAGCTTACATTCATGGTACAACTATTGAAAGTAAGAAGCAAATATTGACACAATAGTCTTCACCACACTACTGACTTTATTCAGATTCCCCCAGATTTTCCACTAATGTCCTTTTTCTATTCCATGTTTCAAGCCCAGATCTCACATTACATTTAGTTATCATTTTTTCTTGGTCTTGTCCAATCTATGACAGTTCCTGAGTCTTTCCATTTTTCATAATTTTCAAATCTTGTAAAAACACTACCAGGTATTTTAGAAAACATCCTCCAATTGGGGTTTGTCTGTTTTTTGTTTTGTTTTGGTTTTTTAATATTATTATGCTTTTATTGGCGCATTATAGTCTCACATCATGATGTAAATCATGTTGCAGTGACACAGAATTTTGTGTTTTGTTTTTCTATGAAGAGTCAGGTTGTAGAATTCTGGAAATAATAGAGAGGTAATATGGCCGCATCACATCATATGTATCTCATCACCTGGTAAATGTGGTGTCTGCCATGGCACCGCAAGGTAACCATGAGCTTTCCTTTGCTTGTTCTATTCATTGGACCCAGGTCATCAAGCTCATCTCACATCCTTGGGGAGAGTAATAAGTGGATATGAACCTTGTGAAATTATTGGCACAAAACTCTAATTCCATACTTGTTTTGCCTCATCAGTAAATATCACTAGAATTTACAAATTTTCTCAATTCTACCAATTTACCAAAATACTACTTGAAAATATTATTGTTTCATATATTACTAATAATGAAGTACTTTGACCTGATGTCAGGAAACTTTAAAGCCCTAGCTTGAATTAGCCATAATATTTAATACAGCAACATTCTAGTACATGCTAGACTAAAAAAGGGACCTTGTTTTATGATCTCCCCTTTTCATAGTCACAGTCCAGTGGAGTTCTGAGTGATCTGTACAAGAGAAGATTTAAAAAAATGGTGCAGCAGTCATTTGAAGATGTTATTTTTCTCATAGGATTTCTAATGCCTATATAATTGACGCACATTTCCAAATAAGCCTATAGTCATCACCAACTTAATCCCTGTTTCAGAACCATAAACATCAATATATCATCATGATTAGGTGAAAGATGAGGTATTATTTGGAAAAGCATTACAAAAATATAGAATAAACCAACTTGTCCCTCTGCCCTGGAAATTTCCTCCTAAGTTTCATGTGACTTCTTAGAACATAATAAGTTTTACTTTTACTTAAAAGTTATTAAGAACTAAAAGCCGGTATAACCATCAAGGTTTCTCCAAACACATGGTATATTTTGGGACATCTTATCTAAAACCACGGGCTTCATTGAATATAAACATTGCATTGTTCCTAGTTAAAACCATGGGGGAGATTACAAGAATTATGGAATAATATTACAGAGTTTATAGCAAGCAGTTATGACACAAACTGCACAGAGGAAATGCAAAAAAATCCAAGAAAACTTCTAACCCTACATCTCTGAGGCCAGGAAGAAGAACATAGTTGCCTTCTTAAAGACCCCAAAGACAAAGGCTTCAATCTGATTGAACCACACCTAATTAGACTATTCACAGAAAGAGCACTGGTCACTGATCTCACTATCAAGGAGGAGATAGAGACATAGAGTTGCCAACCAACAGATGGTTTTTAGATTAGGAACTTGGCAACCCTTGGAAATACATTAAAGTTCCCCTTTATTCTTGATTGCATTTTTATTTTGAAGATAAAAACTCAGTACAGACATAAGAAGAGAAAAAGTAGCCTCTGGAGAAGAGAAGTATAAAAATATCAAAAGGGGAGGGTTTGCTGAAAGCTTGTAAAAATGAATAGAGCAATGAAGCTGGGCAATAACACGGAAAGATGGTAAATTTTGATATATCATGTCTTGGCCAGGGGTGGGAGTTAGCTTAGTGGGAGAGAGATGAAGTTGGCCCTGGGGAGTAATAGGAGCAAAGAGGCAGAGAAAGAAAATATGCTGTGTGTGTATAGTCTCATAGTTAGGAATCTAAGTTTAATTTTTAAAAAGTCAGGTTTCCTAAGACAGCGATGCAGAAAAGCAAATAAAACAGAATATTTTACATGAAATCAAGTGTATCTGAAACTCTGCTACTCTTGTTTTTTTTATTAAATCCAACTTTAAGACAGGGGTTTAATTCTAGATTTCACTCTATAATATAAATATTTAAAGCAACAAACTCCCTTGACGCTCACAAGGAGCCCTAGAATGTGAATATAAAGTCACTGTGTCATGGTTATTATAATTAATTTCATGTTGATGAATTCCAAGAGAAATTTGTGATTATTATTTAGTCACTTTTGACTTAGCATTGTCAGGAAAGAAAACTCGTAGACATTCTTAATAAAGAATAACCATTCATAATTTCAATGTCAATTGTTGAGAGCCAGACACAGTAAGTATGCTTACCTCTGTTTTTACAATTCCTACAGTCCTACTCTTTTTCCTATTAACATGTCTCATTGTTACTTCTAAATATATGTATACATATATATTTTTTTTTTCTACTTCTTCCCTGTAGACTAGGACATTTGGGCTCCAGTTACATTTCTTCTTTTGACCTTGGAGGCATTCAGTCCTCCCTTGATTCTCTGCATTGGCAATGCCAGCTAGCCACTGTGTAGTTAAGTATGTGATAAATATTATTCCAATTTTGACATTGGGACTGCGATCAGTATTTCTACACCATTTCCTTGATATAACCAGAATTTCCTTCATAGAGTGATTTTCCTTAAAGAGACTTTAATTCAATATCAGATTTTTACTGAGTGTCCATCTAATCTTTTTCCCCTTGTTCTAATTGCAGGAAGTGAACCACTCGATAGAGTTTGCTTGAGAAAAGGAGACTGCATCAGGGAATGAATAGAAAAGTAGAGGTCTCTGGGGTCATCATAGAGTCTGCCTACTACGTTATATTCCCTTACTTGGTACATGGAATAAAACTGAAATGACTCCGATGTCTGTGGCCTTCTAACTAGACCTCTCCTCTGAGGATGAGTAGAACCTATAGATACAATGAGAAAACATATAGATAAATGAGGTAACACAAGACCAGGATCATGTTATCTGATAGAACAAAACTGACAGTAAAAAAAAAAAGAGAGAGAGATTATTGTGTGGATGTATCTAATCACATATACCCTTTAAAAGCAGATCATTTTCTTCATCTAATGGCAGAAGGGGAAGACAGAACAGAATATGCAGAGGTGTTTGAAGTAAGAAAGTTCTTCATTTTTGTTTTTGATGATGGACAGGACAATGTGGAAAGAAGCAGAGAGAAGCCTGTAGGCCCTGCAAGGAGAGCCAGTCTCAGAGCGCTTTAGAGCATGGGGACCTCACTGACACAGCCCCAAGGAAAAAGGTTCTATCAGCAGCAAGGATTACTAATCCCTGGGAGGCTGAGACAGGAGGATCACAGGCTCAGGGCCAGCCTCAACAACTTAGTAAGGCCCTCAGCAACTTAGTGAGACCCTATTTCAAAATAAAAAGTAAAATGGGGCTAGCAGTGTAGCTCAGAGGTAGAATATCCCTGGATTCAATTCTAGTACCAAGATAGAAGAAAAAGAAGAAGAGGAGGAGGAGCCCAAGATGGCGTCTGAGTGAAACACCTCTCCTCAGGAGCTGTGAGCTCTAATCAAATCTGCCATGAAAGCAGCTTCTTGATGGAGGAAAAAAAGGGAACAAAACAATGAAAGTTGAACTACAACTAAAGAGACCCTAGAAAGCCGTGCAGGGAGAGACCCCAGAAAGCCCGACCGCGCGGCGGTGGCCCCAAGTCTCCAAGCTGCAGCCGCGGTGGCCTTTAAGCCTTTAAGCCGGCAGCCCAGCTGCATACCCAGCAACCAGGCATGGAGTAAGGGACCCCAGAACTCCACATCTTAACCAGGCAGCAGATCCCCGCACCTTCCACAGAGACCGGAACCTGCAATGCTACCAGCGTAAGCCCCCAGAACCACCTCAGGTCACCTCTCGTGCCAGAGCCAGAGCAGTGAACAAAACTGCACTGCACAGCCTGAATCAAACTGCCACAAACACAGCTTCTTGATGAAAGGAAAGAAAAGCAAAAAAAAAAAAAAAAAAAAAAAAAAAAACTGGATAAACCAACAAAAACAGCTGAACAGAACCCAGGGAGAGAGCCAGCAGCATGTGCGCAGTGGTGTACATTGCAAACCGGCGGTCACCATCTTGCCAGCCGCCATCTTGGCAGTCGCCAAGAGCAGCATCTATTAGCACCAAGACCCCCAACAACACCTGCGCACCTCACAACCAGAAGTGGAGTAAGCGACTAGGGAATTTCACACACTAATCAGGCAGCATATCCCCACAGGATCAACAGTGATCAAGAACACCTGGGACACCCCAGATCACCTCTCCCACTGGGACCAAGCATCAGGGATCTGTAAGGTAAATTGCACCCCCAGGGTGCGGGGGTCCTATACAAAGCGCAGACTCAGTCACCCGCCCTTCAAGTGATTGGATAGAGCAGAAGTGCGGGAGGAACCCAGTGCACACAGGGCACAAGGAACTTCCAGGCACCCTGGAATATGCCCGGCAGATAGTTTGCACTCCTGCCACCAGCAAAGGCAGAGAGAGAGACTCAGACAGCCCTGTGGAGAGCTCAGAGACACAAGCTTGCAGCAGGAGAGACATCAAAGGAACCCCCTGCCTGCACTGACAGAGCAAATAAGAATGCCAGAGACATACTCAAAAATTTAAGCTCTGTACTTACAAACTAGCAGGGTTTTTGTTTTTGTTTCTTGTTGTTGCCATTGTTTTTTGTTTGGGTTTTTTTTTTTTTTTTGTGTGTGTGTGTGTGTGTGTGTGTGTGTGTGTGTGTGTGTATGTTTGTGTCTGTGTGTGTGTGTTATGTTTTATTTGTTTTTACTCTGTTTTTATTTTGTATTGCCTTGATTTAGTTATGTTTGTTTGGATGATTGGTTGCTTTGTTGTTTATTTATTTATTTATTTTTTGCTTAGTTTGTTGAATCTCCTCCTTATCCCTTTTACAAGCTTTTTTCCCTCTCTCCCATCTATATTCTTCTCCTCAACACTTTTTCTCTTCTATTTTCTTTTTCCTTTTTTCCCTGTCTCATATCAAGACCACTTCATAATACCACACTTAAAACTCTACATTGACTATCAGAATCCCCCGACATATCTACAATCTCTAATCTTTACAATATATCACCTCAACACACTCAACCTCTTATTCCAGTGGACCATACATTCTACTTTACCCTATTCTAAATTCATCACTGTGACTTCTCACCCAACCATTACCTCTGAACACAACCTGTTCTTGGATATACCACCAGACACCTCTAAACCCCCGATGCAGAGATCGGACGAGAAAACTTGTAAGAGCAACAAAGATATAAATCTAAGAACAGGGGAACCATGGGAAGGAAAAATAGCAAAGAAACAATGAGCCACCACAACCCCTCAATAAACGATCTCAACAATCCAGAATGACAGAGATTACAAGAAGAACAATTCAGATCTTTAATACTAGAATCAATACAGGATTTTTGGAAAGAATGTAGGGCAATTTGAAAAGAAATAAAGGAACAAATAAACAAAGAATCTGACAACCTGAAAAGGAACCAAAAGGAAGTGAAATATGCAATAACTGAAGTGAAGGCATCAATACAAACTATAAACAGATTAGACCACATGGAAAATAGAATATCACTCTTAGAAGATGGCCATTCCACAAATGAATCCATAATACATAATTTAGAAAAAGAAGGAGGAAGAGGAGGAGAGATGAAGAGGAGGAGGAGGAGGAGGAGGAGGAGGAGGAGGAGGGGGAGGAGGAGGGGGAGGAGGAAGGGGAGGAGAACAAGAAAAAGAAATAAAGAAAACAAAAACAAACAAACCAAAAAACAGCAAGGATGAGCTTTGAAGCAGAATCTTCTGTAGCCTCCAGATGAGAACTTAGCTCAGCTTTAACTTTCAATTTGTGGTCTCTGCAGCAGATATGTCATGCACTTTGTCAGGACTTCTGACTTGCAACATGGTGAGCTAATGAATGACTATTGTTTTAATCCACTAAAATTGCAGTTAGTTAGTATGGAGTATTATGGCTTGAATCTGGGATGTGCCCTAAAAGCTGATGTGCTGAAGGTGTGGTCCCCCAGGCAGCAGTGACCAGAGGCAGGGCTTTGTGGAAGCGATTGTGTCATGGGTCCAATCTCTTCTTCCTGGCTACTCTGAACTGAGCAGATTTCCTCCATCACACCCTTCTGCCTTGATGTTTCTGCCTTGGAGCAGCTGACCATGCAGTGAAACCTCTGAAAATCTGAGCCAAAATAAACTTTTTTCTTTTAAGTTTTTATTACTAGGTATTTGTGTCACAGCAACAGAAAGCTAATACATGCAGCAATAAAAACTAATATACCCAGGTAACAAGATTATCTTTTGAGGCAAATTTTCCCTACCGATTGTTTGGTGCTAAGACAATCCCGTACAATGATGGGCATCTGGATAATAGTTTTGTTTGGGGAATTTTTTTAAATGGTATACCTAATAGTATATATAACTGTTACACACATATTTGTACACATAGATATACATACATACATATGACAATGTATTTAATATTTACACAAATAAATATATATATTTATTTTATTCATCTCCTAGGATTACTTTCTTATATTTTTCAGCTTGTCCATTCCCCCAAGTTAGTAGCTAATGACCTAAAATAATAGTTCTCAGCCCATACAGACTGCTAAAAGAAAATATCAGAAACTAGATGGCTTATAAACAATAGAAATTAATTTCTCACAGTTCTAGCGCTGAGATGCCAGCAGATTTGGTGTTTGTTGAGAACCAGCTTTTCTGATTCACAGGTGGTGCCTTCTTACTCTATCATTCCTTGGTTTAAAAAAGGGCAAAATTGATCTCTCAATCCTCTTTTATAGAAGCACTAGTGCCATTCCAAAGGTACTGTCTCGAAAAGAACTCTACCTCCTGGTATCACCTCTTTGAGGGGTAGGATTTCAGCATATGAATTTTAAGGAGACACAAAAATCTCAGCCACAGCCAGTCCTGGAAGTTTTGTGGGTAACTGACAGTAGGTTAAAACATATTTTTGTAATGCTGTGATTTCTTCAATCTCTTCTTTCCACAGGGATACAGTTTTCTAGAAGCTGTTTGGCATGTGATATCACAATAAATTGGATGTAGAAGCAGCTAGGAGAAAGCAGGTGTCTTCTATGAGGACAGATGTTTAAAAGATTTTAAAAACTGAAACAATGCCACTTCCCCCCCACACTACTTTTCAGTTTAGAAAACGTGGTTTTTTCCTATTAAAATGTTATTTATCTTTGTATGTAATAGGTGTGCAATAAGCAAAAACATTAATACATAATTATCTTTATAACTTCTTAATACTAATGGCTTACATGGGAAGTATTGATAGATATAAGTCATTTAAACAAAGGCTCTTTGTGTTCTCAGTATTGTTTAAGAGTGTAAAGTAATTCTTGAGACAAAACCCTTTGAGAATGCTTAAACTAATCTTTTATTTTAGTAGATGTTTTCATAGTTCTCTGAATGGATGAAATGCATTTTATACTCAACTATAACTGCTTTTGATGACTGTAAATTCATATATCTTTTGCTTGAAATTACTTTACCAATGTGTAAGATTTAACATTTCCATACCTTGATCCAGTCTGGATATTTAGACTAAGGATTTCAAGTGTTGATATGAGACAAGGGGGAAGTTTAGTTGCTATATTAATCAAGGAAGGCTAAACATTTACTCTTCTAGCAAAAAAAAAAAAAATCCAAAATATCAATGATTTAAAACCTGAAACATGATTGTATCATTCATGCTGCATGTCTGGGATGCAGTGAATTAATGCCTATTCATAATATCAATCAGTTTAGTTATAAACATATAACAGCCAATCACTCAAAAAGTCCCTAACACATTTGTTACTTTAGAACAATACTCAAATATACAATTATAATAATATGACTAAAACCATATTTCTTTATATGAGGGGCATTACAAAGAAAAGAAAAGTATTTGGATTGATTTTTTAATAACTTTTGAAGTGGCAGTCTATGCTGCTGCCAATTGCTTATTTTCTTGTTCCATCAAACTAAATATTTCATTGCTTTTCTTTTTGAGTAATATCCTGCAAAATGTACCCAAACTTTTTTATCAATTAAATCATATTTTAAATAAGGTTTTGGATGATGTTCAAAAATAACACTTTTGCAAAGTTGTTCTGATGAATAATTGGATTTAAAATGCATATTTAAGTTTCATACTGGCAATTGCTGTCTCGCAGGTTTTTAAGCCAATAAAGAAAAAACAAATTGTACAGATGACAGTTCTAAGAGTTTATAACTTTTTTTAAATCTAACAGTCTATTGTTGATACAAGGGGAAATGGTTGACATATTTTTAACAGTGGCAAGTGTTCTAGAATATGATATTTCAATCTAAAATTGTACTTTGTAAGGTAAAGAAAAGGTACCAGCAACATTTTTCCAAAGAGCTTGTATGTGAATTCAGTGCTCAAATTGGTAAATAACTGGGCATGGTGGTACATACTTGTAATCCCAGTACTTGGGAGGCTGAGATTAGTGGATCCAGGTTCACAGCTAGCCTCAACTACTTAGTGAGGATCTCTGCAACTTAGTGAGACCCTGTCTCAAAATAAAGAATAAAAAATAGGGCTGGAGTTGTAGCTTGGAGGTAGAATGTCCCTGGGTTCAATCCCCAGTCCAAAAAAAAAAAAAAGGAAAAAAATTTGAAAATAACTCACCAACAACAAATATATAAATCACAGAATTATTACAACTTCCCCAAATAATTCTTGATTCTCAAAGCATCTTGTATATGAAACTATCCTTGTCATGGAAGATTTATTGCAAAACTGGTCTTTTGATGGTGTCATTGAAATGACACTTGAGTCCTTTGAGATTTTTCAGTATACTTATTATGTTAGCTTTCCAACACTAGGACAAAATACATGAGAGAATCAACTTGTTAGAAGGAAGGATTTATTTTGGCTCATGGTTTCTGAGGTATCAGTCCAATCATATGGCCCCATTCCTTTGGACCTATGGAGAGACAACACATTATGGTGGCAGTATGTGATATTCATCTTATGCCAAGAAGCAAAATAAAAAAACAAGAAGGGTCCAGGTCCCAATATTCCCTTCCAGGATACATCTCTAATAACCTAACTTCCTTCACTAGGCCCTACCTACTAAGGGTTCCACTACCTCCAAAAATGCCACAGGCTGGTGACCAAGCCCTTTGCATATGAACTTTAAGTGGCATTTAAGATCCAAGTCATAATACTGATTCATAAAGTCTTAAAAAAATGAGCTTATTTGGCCAACCAAACTGTACCACAAACAATATTCCCGGATTCTGTTTTCTGTTTCATTGTTGCTGTTGTATGAGAAAGTGAAAACTTAAAAGCACAGTTCTGATAAAGGTACTACTGTCTGACACATGCTACAGTAATAATTGTCGTTGACAAGAGTCATTCATGGATGATAAAGTTAATGGATCAAAATATTAGGAGAACCAAGATATTTGCATAATCTCAAAGTATTACCCCACAAATCACTATGAGTTAGAAAAGCCAAAACAACACAATTATAGTGGTTGAACTTGGAAAATACCACCAAACGATGAAAGGTAACTAGACACTATATATAGAAAGTGGCATCATATTCTTCCTGATACTCTACACTCAGAAAGGTCGATGTCATGTTAGAGCATTTGTGCCATAGGATCCAATCTGAACTTAATCAGAAAGTTTAGACAAATCTAAATTTAGAAATATCTAATAAAATAAAAAGAAATAGGACACATGCATGCAACATGGGACCCTGGATATGAATTTGGAACAATGCCTTGGATAAACAGTTAAAATGTGAATAAAGTTTGTAGATTAGTTAGCAGAAATGTATCAATGTGAGTTTCCTAGTTGCATTAACTAAACTATGGTTTTGAGATCTTAACATAGGAAAATCTGGGCGCAAGTATCAGAGAACTCTTAGTATCATTTGTTCCTTTTTAGAAGTTTGAAGGAAAAAGTTCAAATAATGCTATGTATATATACAGAGTTATCAACATTAATCTCAACAAATATGAGGAGGCGTCAGAATGGGCTGGGATCTGGAGGGAAATCCACCAACTGATGTGTGAATAGATGTTTCTATCATCCTGAACCTCATTATGATGTAAAATTAGAGTACAATAAAAAATATGTTAAAAATACAGAAATTTTAAATGGTCTTCTTTTAAAAACTATGTTGGGAAAAAATACAAATACGAGTACCAAGAAGCTACAACATAATAATAAGTACTAGGTTTAAAAAAATGAACAGAGAGCAATTGAATAGAAACAAATCCTAACAATTGGAAATTGAGAATATGATGAAAATTGGTAATTCAACTCAGTGAGGAAAAAAGATTATCAACCAGGCATGGTGGTACACATGATTTTGATCTTAGTACTTGGGAGACTAAGACCTGAGGATCACAGGTTCAAGGCCAGGCTCAGAAACTTCGTGAGGTCCACTGCAACTTAGTGAGACCCTGTTTCAAAATAAAAGAATAAAATCAGACTGGAGGTTTAGCTCAGAGGTAGAAAGTCCCTGGGTTCCATCCTCAGTACAACAAAGAAAAAAGATTATTTCATGATATTCAGAAACTGCAGTTGCTGTTTAGAAAGAGAAAAGTAGGTTGTTAAAGGGTTTAAATTTATAAAAATCAACTATAATTACAAGAACTTATTATAAATACAAAGTGGAAGAAGCCCTTCTGAGCAAGACAGAAAATTCAAGTGAAAACAGAAAACAAAGAAATTTAATGAAGGACTCTAGAGGAAAAATTAATAGTCCAATAGAAGATAAATATAGGCCAATTGCAATAGATAGGTAAATCACAGAATTGTCATGCCAAAGAATTTTACAAGATGATAGTCAAAGTTGCTTGTAGTTAAATGAATACAACATAAAAAGTCACTAAGACATTAGTTAATCAGCTTTCTGTTACTATAACACATACCTGAGATAATCAATTTATAAAGAGAAAAGGGTTATTTTGCTCACACTTTTGGAGGTTTTGGTCCATGGATAGGTGGTCCATGGCTTCTGGGCTTGTGGTAAGGAATCACATCATGGAGGGAAATATGTGGTGAGCAAGGCTGCTCATCTATGGCCAGGGCCTGAACAAGAGGAAGAGAAAGGGGTCAGGGTCCCCTGTCCTTTTCAGGGGTACATCCTCAATGACCAGAAGTCATCTCAGTAAGTCCCATCTTTTGAAGTTTCTACCACCATCCAAAGCACCAAGCTGAGTACTGTTTTCAATGCATGGGCCTCTGGAGGACATTTAAAATCCAAACTACAGCTGGGTGTGGTGGTGCACGCTTGTAATCCCAGCATTTGGGAGGCTGAGACTGGAGGATCTGGGTTCACGGCCTGCCTCAGCTACTTAGTGAGGCACTCTGCAACTTAGTGAGACCCTGTTTCAAAATGAAGAATTAAAAAAAGTAGGGCTGGGGGTATAGCTCGGAGGTAGAATGCCCCTGAGTTCAATCCCCAGTATGGAAAAAAGAAAGGAAGGAAGGAAGGAAGGAAGGAAGGAAGGAAGGAAGGAAGGAAGGAAGGAAGGAAGGAAGGAAGGAAGGAAATCAAACTACATAGTTAAATTGCCCAACTTTTAAAAGAAAACATAGAAGAACTCCCCAACATATAGGCACAGAACCTTCCTCAATAAGACCCTTAAATCTCAGAAATTAAAACCAAGAGTCAATAGATGGGATGGCATCAAATTAAGAAGTTTGTGCACAGCAAAGAAAACAATCAAGAGCCTGGAGAGAGAGCCTACAGAATGGGAGAAAATCTTTACCAGTTACTCTTCTGACAGAGGACTAATATCTAGAATATGTAAAAGTTTCAAAAACTTGACACACACACACAAAAAAAAACCTACTCAAAAATGGCAATCAAACTGGACACTTCTCAAAAATATATATAAGTGGCCAACAAACAAATGAAAATATATTCAATCCCACTAGCAATCAGGGAAAGGCGAATCAAAATTATACTGAGATTCCCTCTAATTTCAGTTAGAATAGCAATTGTCAAGAATACAAACAATAACTAATTCTGTTGAGAATGTAGGGAAATGGGAAAACTTACACACTATTGGTAGATCTGTAAATCAGTACAGCACCTATGGAGATTCCTCAAAAGACTAGGAATGGAACCAGCATATGAGCCAGCTATACTACTTCTCAGTATCTTTCCAAAAGAAGATAAGTTAGAATATTATAGTGATACATGCATAACTGTGTTTATAACATCACTATTCATAATAATCAAATTATGGAACCAAACTAGATGTCCATCAACAGATGAATGGATAAAGAAAATGTGCTGTATACACACAATGGAATTTGTTCATCCACAAAGAAGAATAAAATGATATCATTAGCAGGAAAATGGACAGAACTAGAAAATATTATGGTAAATGAAATCAGCCAGTCTTTAAAAAGTCCTATGTTTTCTCTCATATATAAAACCTCAAGAGAAAATAGAAAAGGAGCTTCATGATAATGAGTCAGACCAGTAGAATATTTGGAAAAGGATTGGAGAAGGTAAAAGGGGGGTCCCTTGCGGAGAGGTCAAGAAAGAAAACAGGTCAAATATTATGTCCATATTTGAAGGTATCACTATCAACCTTACTAGCATGTCTGGGGAGGGAGGAGGAGGACAATGAGAGATGGACTTAGGAGGGAACGACACCGAGAGATGGTGTGTGCATGTATGAATGTATCACTTTGAATCTCACTATGATGTGTAATTAAATTGCACCAAAAATAAAAATCCCAACTATAGCAGCTAGCTCTAATAATCAAATCGTCCACATTTTTCTTTTACTTTGTTTTGTTTTTTTCTTTAAAGGATATTAAATAATGATTTGGGTTAAGTATTGGGAGCATTCAGTCCCTTACATAGTTGATGGATTTGTCCATAGAGGTGACCCTCTGGGTGGGCAATTTTAAAGAACACAGAATTTATAAAGCATATATTCTCTTACACAACAGGTCCCCTGCTAGGCATATATAATATTTGTCTACTCTCAGCATTACCTGAAGGAGGTCTCTTTCTTGATTATAGAAATTCAATGAACAAAGGGATTGGTTGTCTGCTTTTTCTTGCTAACCTCTTAGAAGAACCTGGTACATATTCAGTGTTGATATGCGTTTGCCAAAAAAAAAAAAAAAGAATGAGCCTGGTGTGGTGGTACATGCCATAATCCCAGTACTCAGGAGGCTAAGAGAGGATGGTTGCAGATTCCAGGCTAGTCTCAATAATTTAGTGAGACCCTTAGCAACTTAGCAATACCTCTTTCAATATAAGATATAAAATAGAGCTGGGGGTGTAGCTCAGAGGTAGAATGCCTATGGGTTCAATCCCCAGTACCTCCCCCCAAAAAATAATCAATCAATTCATCAATTGTAACATTTTTCATGTAAAAAAGCTAAAAACAAATATTTATTAAATAATCTATGGCACTCTGTATTCTGTATCCTATATCATACTGCAGTTTTATCTGTTACTTAGATCTTGAAGATCTCCTAGATCTTCTAGTTAAACAGAGAAAAATCTACTGATCACCAAGTGAAAGAGTTTGACTTGATAGTGTGCCATCAGTAATTGTTTTCTTCTTACTGTCCTTTCAACTCTAAGATAGGTTCTTTCTTCCCCAGAGTTTGAGTAAATCTTGAACAGGTCCTCATAGCTTTTGCAGTCTGCCACAGAAAATAAGGCCTCAAAACATTTTCAGACAAGCAACACTCTTGTGTCTGAATTAAAACCCCCAAAGTAGTCCTGTTGAACTATTCTGTATTATGACACACTTAGGTGAAATATGTGAAGTCTCATTTGGATAAATTGTGTTTAAGTTATTTTTTCTTTCAGATTCAGTAAGATACATAACTGTCAAATGATAATGTGTGAGCCAGTTTTGAAAGTTGCAGTTCAGACCCTCCCATTAGAAACTCCCTCTCTTGCAGCAGAAACTTCTTCAGTCTCAGAAAGATGGGGTGTCTGTGTGTAGGGGGGAGGGTTGGGGGATGCTTGCTACTTCCCTGAAGTGCCTCCTCTGAAGGGCAGGGAGGTAGGGTGAGGCACAGATGCAAGCCTGGGTTCTGCGCTCTCTTTTGTCCTTTAGGCTCTTTGATACACAGACTGGACCTTGCCCAGTACCAGCTTCCCCTCGGCCTCTGTGGTACCTGAGGCCCAATCTTTTCTAACAGTGCCCCACCAGGCCAGGCAGTCCTCACAGGCAGCCATCCAGCACCCCAGGTCTAGTCAACACCATATCTTGTGCACAGTGCCAGTACTGACCGTCCCCTCCTGCCCTCCTCATCAGTAAGTCACCCCAGAAAGCGCCTTGTCCCCGATGGCCTCAGACACGCAGCCTACATTCAGAGGATCCATCACATCTCACCTCTACCTGATGCCCCAATGGACCAATTACTCTTCTTTTAGAGAAAAGAGACTAACCAGACACCTAACAGAATGAAATCTTCATATCTACAGTAAAATGCCAAGATGAAGATGTTTACTTAGGGCTTTTAAACCAACATTAAAAGTGACAGAAGATTTGACTTGTATTGCTGAAATCTATAGAGTCTCATTTGGGTAAATGTCTTTTAAGTTGATTTTTTTTTTCTTTCAGACTCAATGGGATAAAACAATTGTCGAATTATAACAATTTCAACCAGGGTTGGCAGTTGCTATTCAGGCACGTGATGCGATGATCCATATGGTTATAAAACTAAAGAAATACTGTGCCTTAAGAATCAGTGCATCTTAATTATAAAATATAGGTTTTAAAAAATAACAATCATCATGATGCGCTCTATAACCTTATTTTTTATGCATGGTATTTTGATGAGGGTTTTATAAAAAATGGGAATAAAAGTGTTTCTTGTAATGCCAAACACTGAAATCTGGCAGTGTGTCCTGTCTAATGGATATAGCTACAGAAGGAAGTGTAGGATGGTATATGTTAAAAAATATCTATTTTCAGTAACTTTGCAACAACAACAAAAGATATGTGTCGGAAATTTTTCCTTCTTCTGAGCAATCCCAGCAAGATCGTGCATACACCTGCCTAAAATTACATTTAAAAAAGTACACTTGTAGAATATTCTTAGCAAGAAAGGGGCGCAGATATAATTATTTAATCGAAGGGATTATTGAATTTAACAGCATGAAAATGCACATACTGAGGTCCAATATGTAGTGAGAAGAATCAATATAAAACCATATAAAGTTAAGCAATTTACAGATACCTTTGAAGTTCATTTATAACTTTTTCCTATGGTTTCCAAATTTTGTGCAATGAATATCCATTACCTTACTCTAAGGGTAATATCTACAAAGATTTATTTGCTGGCTAATACATTAGAAATAATGAGTTAGGGACAAAAATCACACACAAGTACCTTTAAGAAAAAGCACTACTAGATGAAAACAGAATGGCCATTTCAAAGCATTTTTCTTATGTTGATATTAACTTAAAACTAATTTTTAATTTCAATAGACTGTCGTGTTTCATGTAAAAAAAAAAAGGCCTCCTACATAGATGCAATATAGAATTGCTATTTTTAGCAATGTGGCAGGCAAACTATCTAGAGAATTCTTTCCTGATATGCTGGATAAAATATTCAAACGTGATTTCAAATGCATAGCTAAAGAAATAGAAGACAGCATCAGGAATCAAAATACCCAGGGACCTAGCAACAAGCAGTACAGCCTTAAGGGTGCTGTTATCGCGGCCATTCTAAGATTTCATAGTTGAAAGTCTGGAATTTCAATTGCCTCTTAATGTAGATGACATGCCTTTGCCTGCCAACCAGATCTGAGACTCCTCTTAAGGAACTGCAACTCTGGAGAAAAAGTGGGTTTCAGGAAGAAAAGGAAGTCTACCTTTCAGAAAGGAAGGAAAGACACTTGTCTAACTGTGCATAGGAAAACAAAATAGATTCTTCTCTGCATTGTCCTCCTTGTACACATTCTTTCACATCAATTCAAAGACCTGACCTAGGTAATCAATATCCCTGAGTGTCAGGAGATCCAAACCAGCCCCTTTTGGAGAGATGGGTTCACACTTGGCCACATAACATTCCAGTAGATGAAACTCCACTGGATGTTAAGATCACAATATAAAGCATTATAAAAGCAAAGGAAATAAACCATTACTAAGTCATAGAAACAATAAAGAATAAATTTACGTACTCCCTCAGAAACTTCAGACAATGAAATTTTCAGATAGTAAATATAATGTAATAATAGAAAATGTTCTCAGAGACTTCCGGGAAGATGGCGACGGAGTGAGACACGTCTCAAGAGCCGCTGTGAGCTCGATTCAAATCAGTCGTGGATCCAGTTTTTTGAAAAAAGAAAAAAAGCAACAAAAAGGTGGAAAACGCTGCGAAAACTGGAATACAGCTGAGCAGAACCCGGAAGACCGACCAGAGAGAGCAAAGAAGCCCGTCTCCG
>PVLC010004412.1:0-16661 GCA_004027655.1 Graphiurus murinus
TCTCTCTCTCTCTCTCTCTCTCTCTCTCTCTCTCTCTCTCTCTCTCTCTCTCCCCCTTTCTCTCTCCCTCCCTCTTTTTACTGGGGGGACTGAACCCAGGGGCATTCTTCCTCTGAGCTACACTCCCAGCCCTGCTTTTTTTAAAAAAAAAAAACAGGGACTTACTAAGTCACAGAGGGCCACACTAAGTTGCTAAGACTGGCTGCAAACCTGCAATCCTCCTGTCTTAACCTCCCAAGTACTGAGATTACAGGCATGTGCCACCATGCCTGCCTTTGCCTCTTTTATTCTCAGGGGATGGGAATATTGACTCCCAAGAATTATATTAAAAGAAACTTCTAAAGCCGGGCGTGGTGGCGCATGCTTGTAATTCCGGCATTTGGGAGGTTGAGGCATTTGGGAGGATCCGGGTTCGAGGCCAGTCTCAGCTTCCTAGTGAGGCACTCCGCAACTTAGTGAGACCCAGTTTCAAAAATAAAGAATAAAAAATAGGGCTGGGGGTATAGCTTGGAGGTAGAATGCCCCTGGGTTCCACCCCTAGTACCACAAAAAAAAAAAAAAAGAAACTTCTATAATATGACAATTGCTTTTAAATTTGAGCTTGAGTATATAGGTATGTGTGTTTCTGTGTGTTGTGTATGTTTGGAAGTACAAAAGTCTTTTCATCAATATAAAAGTGTAATGGAAGAGCTCACCAGCTAATTAAATTGTCTCTATGAAAGGGAGTTGGCGATTCTATCTTCTGGGATATCTGCCCAATGCACACAGCCCCCTTTCTATTACAATAAAAGCCATAACTGTTGAACAAGACTGTGACCCTGGACACAGAGGACTGGACTGAAGGTGGACACCTGGTCCCTATTGAGCCTTTCAGATTCTCTCTCCCAAGAATTTGGAATTGGGATTCAATGATGGACAGTTTGATTCTAGGCAATGGGATGAATGTAGTGAGCACATTCTAGATCTTGTGCTCCCTGAGGAGGGGGAAAGCAGATTAATGGAGAGAGAAGAATTAATAAACCAGATATTCAGAGAAAAGTGGTGGTGAGAGACAGAGAAAAAGGGTCCTATGGGGGCTTCCTGTGCCCCCGTTCCTGGTGACATCTCTCCTGAGACCTGGCTGCACCCCTGCAGGTCTACACAGAGCCCTCCTGGCTCCTGATGTAGAATCACACACTTGCCTCCACACCCTGCATTTTTTCTTAAGTTAGCTTGAAAGATTTCTATTAGTTGCAACTAACAGTATCTACGAGGGCAATGGCTTTTTTGTGTTCTGAACCCTGCTCCATCCCCAGTGCCTAGAACAGTGCCCAGCGCAATAAGGAATACATTCTCAATAAATACCTGTGGGATAAATAAAATCAGGAATCTTAACTCAATCAACATCCCAGGGGGTGGAGAGAACAGCTTGAGGAGCTCTTCCTGTTAATTTTCAGCCTGCCAAATTTTCTGTATTCGTGTAATGGGGCAAAGCTCTGCCCAGAGAGACATATGTTGTAATTACATTTGTGTCCAACCCCCCCCCCCACTCCCTCATTCCAAAGACACATGCTTGCAGGATTTGTTGTGTCTGCAAAATAATGATACAGTCCCCCATTGCAAAGGCTGCGTCAGACATAAAGAAATATGTTGTAATCATAATTACAATCATTAAATTTATGAAATGTCACCAAATAAAGAAGTCAGATGAGTGACGAGTGGGGAAAGAGTGAGTGAATGAGAGGTCAGGGCCAGGCGTTTAAGGAAAACTTCAGATTGTCACCAGTGAAAATTAAAGCACCAGGTGACAGGAGGAAGCAGGAACTTTGGGGACCATATGGTTCAAGAATGACACTGGGGAAGGGCAAACAACCTGAAAAGGAGAAAGATCGTCTCTGAGCTTCTGAGCTTCATGAGGATGAGTGACCAGGGATAAATGGATGGATGGGTAGGTGGGGGTGATGGTGGGCAGATGGATGGATGGATGGATGGATGGATGGATGGATGGATGGATGGATGGTGGATGGATGGATGGCAGGCAGGCAGGCAGAGCGAGTCATATTTCTGTTATATTTTCTTGCCCAACCCAAGAAAAAAGAGAGAGGCAAGAATTGGATGGGCAATTACCAAGTCTGACAGATGCATGTAGGTGGAGTTGTGGTGCAAGCAGGAGTGCCTCATGAGGTGGAGTCTTAGTAATGTGTGCAAGAGGACAGTGAGTCCTGAATTAGACACACCCTACAGTAGTTATCTGCACTTACAGGCCCATGGTTACAAAATGTTTGGTATGATCAAAGAGTATTTCATGGAAAAAAATGTATTATGTCTACAAGATTATGACTTTATGATCATCAGTGGTCCCATAAGGAAAGATAGGAACTGCTTTGTTTAAAATAATAGATACATAAAGTTATCATTGCTCCTATACCAGAGATGGCCTGTAGACCATCAAGGATCCAGGCTCTTCTTCCAGAGAAGAGTAGTATTTCTAGGATGTTGATTCCCAATCAGGGTGTACATTTTTTACCTTCTTGTATCTCAATTGTGCCACAGAACTACTTCTGGGTACTGTATGGTAATAAGAAGTGATGTAGTTAATTTCTGGTCTGAGGTAGTTAAATATCCATTTCCCCATTCTTTCCTTCTATTGTTGCTAAGATTGTGGATATCAAAAATAAAGATAACAGTGATAAAACATGAAAGGAGTCTGTGTCTCTAAATCTTTACTTGAAGACAGCCTCCCAACTGAGTACATCTATACTAGATATTGTTGAGCAGGAAACAAATTTGTGTTATGTCAAGGCCTTCATTTTACAGTTGGTTTTTATATCAGCCTTCCTAGATCAAACAATTCAAATGTATCATATTTAAGCATCTTTACTGATTTGTTTGTCAAATATTAGAAGAAAAATAATAACTACGGGGTCAAGCCTCCTTGATCTCCAGCTGGGAGACACCTAAGAGAGAAATAATGGCATAATGTTTACTGAGCACCTGTTAATGTTCTCAGCATTGTTTCTAAGCACGTAACACCTAACTGTTAGAGATAGATTTCATTATCACCAGTCGGGGACATGAAGGCTAGGAAAAGCTAAGCAACTTGCTTGAGGTCTCACAGCTCAGTGACAGGTTTAGAGACCAGGGTTGAAACAGAAAGTAAAGGTTCCATGTTAGATGAGAGGGCCAAACTAGAAGTTTGATTCTAAGAGATGGATCAGGAATCAGCAAGATTAAATCCAACTGGGCTACACACTGTTAAATCCCCCTTTAGGCATCAAGTCATTTAGATACTTTTAGAAAGTTCAACCCAACAAATGCTCATGATGATTTTGCCCAAGGCCAGGAGCTATGCTAAATGAGGGGAAGCTGCTTCTTTAAAGGGCAAATCTTATCTCCCAGGAAACTCAGAGGGTCCTATGGCAGGAGGTAGTTAGTGGACATGCATGATACTATGACATAAAGGCTAAACATGGAGCTTGGACAGTGAGCAGAGGGAACCTCAAGGAGGAAATGGTGGGTGCCATTCAGGGACTCCCACTGCCAGCCACCCTGCCATTACCACCCTTAATCCCCATGTGCACATTCTCCTTCCTGAGCCACGAGAATCAGAAAAGTGATTCCAGAGCCATACATGCCTGGGAGGAGAAACCAACCCACATCAGGGAATTAATCAATGTATGGAATTCAAGGAAGACTTGAGTAAGCAAGCTATGGAAGAGTCAGAGCAGGAGCAGAGCCCAGAAGAACGCCTGAGCCAGGGACTTAACAGGTCTGATGTGGCCTCTTCGCTTTGTATTGTGGGAATCTGGAAGGCCAACAGCTCCCAGATTTTATATCCTAGATCGTCTACCAGTGGAAGGAGAGGGAAACTCCCAGCTCCAGAGAGCAGGAGAGGACTCTTTCCTTGCCTAAGGTTGTGGGTGGGTGCTTACCCAGGGACTATTCAGAGAAGAATGACATCTCTCAGGACAGCCTCAAGGAGAACAGGTAGGAATAGTGTGTCCAGGAGAACTGGGAGCTGGGGCGAGGCAGGTCTGGTTAAAGGACCTTAGCAATGTCGACAGCACCTCTCAGAGCTTTGTAAGGACCAGGTCCAGAACAATTCTTATACGGGGATTCTTTGCAAGAGTTTAGGAGACGACAAACTTAGAGTTTTTTCTTTAAGAATCTTATTAGCAAATGATAATAAAACTAAAGAATTTGGAAAAATCCTTCCTTATTACCCCCTATTATGCAATCTTGATTGGTATTTAATTATATGCTATGAGAGATATGAATCCTGTGGTTAAAAAAAAAAAAAAATTGGGACCATTTAAGGACACTGGGTGAGGCCCTTGCAACAACAATAGAACTTTAAGTACTTGACAATTTGTATGCTGTTGGTATATAAGCGTTGAGCTTCACAAACTCCACAGCTGCATGTTTACAGTTTAGACCATCTCTGTGAATTGCATCCTTATGTTCTGTATTTTAAAAGGCCATTTTCAGCTCCTACTTAGCTTCCACTCAGAAATACCATTCAAATCAGGTCCCTGTGCATGCGTGCGTTTTTTTGTTGTTGTTGGGTTTTTTTTTTCTTTTTTCTTTTTTCTTTTTCCATCCACACATTGTCGGGACCGGCCATGGCAATTTTCCCCATTATGTTTGCTCTGGATACCCTGTTCCACATTGAAATGCAGAATTCGGATATCTGTCCAAACACAGGAGCCCTGTTTGATCTTATGACTTGGGTGTATTTTGGTGGTGGGCAAGGGTTGGGCAAAAATACAACATGAGCAAAACAATACAACATAAGAGACAGGTTTTAAGTCCCTGATGTGTGCCAGGAATGGCATCCAAGCACTTTGAGTTCAGTTTAATATCAAAAAGTATGGGTTTAGGTTATGGATATCAGTGCATGAAAATCCTGTTTCTACCACTTTTTGCTATAAGACCTGGGCCAATTATTAGGTTGAGCCATATGAAATTGATGATAGCCTCCAATTTTTACCTACAAAGATGGCAATTTCACATGGTCCATCCTAACAGTCCAACTCTCTAAGCTTATCTGTAAAGTGAGGATAAGAACAAGAACAATGCCTATATCTCAGGATAACACAAGGGAGAAAAGGAGTAAATCTGTATAAAATGACTTAACACAAGGGCTTGTACCAGGGCTTGGCACAAGAGTCCCTGGTGCAGTTTAGCAATATATGTTATTTATATATATTAAATAATTTCATCTTCATGACAACACTGTGTGGTAGATCTTGTTATGCCCATTTTGCAGGTCAAGAAACTGAAGCAAGAAGAGGTTGTAGGTTTGATCACAGTCATACAGCGAAGAGGCGTATAGCCAGGGATTTGGTCTGATTTGTCTGACTCTAAAGTCTGTGCTAAGCCAGACATGATGGCACATGAACTTGGGAGGCTGAGACAGGAGGATCACAGCTTTGCGTTCAGCCTCAGCAATTTAGCAGGGCTCTCCGCAACTTAGTGAGACCGTTTCCAAATTAAAAACTACAATAGGACTGGGGGTGTAGCTCAGAGGTAGAATGCCCCTGGGTTCAGTCCTCAGTACCACACACAAATGTTTGTGCTCTTTCTTACCACCTAACTTGCTGTAACTGCAGACAGAATTGATGTGACTAAGGTAATGAAGAGGCCTTGGCAGGTGAGGCCCAGCAGCCCCGCCTCATCCATGAGTGGCTTCCTCAGCTCCAGCATGGTGGAGGCTGACCTGTAGGTGGACTGACAGCCAGCGGCACTACCTTGAAATCTCTGGAGAAGACATTATTAGATTCACAAGATTCACAATAGTATCATAGAATTCAGATGCAGAGAAATGGGTGAGAAAGAACACTGTGAATTAAGATGAAGATACATTTTGGGGTTTCCAAGGCGGCCTGCTAGATGGTGAAAAGTCAAGTCATCCAATTACTAGGAACAAGTGATTCTTTTACTTAGAGTTCTGCAAAGGGAGGAAACACGATACATGTGTGGTCATGCGTCACCCACAAATATCACTAATGTGTGACAAGTTGCTCCAGTATATGAAATTGGGATCTGCTTCATGGTGTTACTTTGAGCAAATCAGTTGGTGGGGCTATTAGAAATATCAACAATGCATCATTGCCTCAAATTTTTTCACTAAGGAGTCTTTTTTTTTTTTTAAAGATGAATTTTCAAGAAAACAATTCTACAAGTTGAGTACGGTAGCACATGCCTGCAATCCCAGTACTTAAGAGGCTGAGACAGGAGGATTGCAGGTTTGTGGCCAGCCTCAGCAACTTAGAGAAGCCTGTGGCAACTTACTGAAACCCTATTTCAAAAATAAATAAATATAAGTCGGGTGTGGTGGTGCACACTTGCAATCCCAGCATTTGGGAGGCTGAGACCGGAGGATCTGGGTTCGCGGCCAGCCTCAGCTACCTAGTGAGGCACTCCGCAACTTAGTGAGATCTTGTTTCAAAATAAAGAATAAAAAATAGGGCTGGGGGTGTAACTCAGAGGTAGAATGCCTCTGAATGACCCTGGGTTCAATTCCCAGTACCGCAAAATAAATAAATAAACAAACAAATAAATAAATAAATAAATAAATAAATAAATAAATAAATAAAGGCTGGGGATGTAGCTCACAGGTAGTGCCCATGGGTTCAATCCCCAGTACCATAAAAAAGAAAAGAAGGAAGGAAGGAAGGAAGGGAGGGAAGGAGGGAGGGAGGGAGGTCGGCCTACATATAGAAAGAAAAAAAAATCACTCGAACAAGATTTTATTTATAATGTTGAAAACTATGAGCCGGGCGTGGTGGCGCACGCTTGTAATCCCAGCATTCGGGAGGCTGAGACCTGAGGATCCGGGTTCGCGGCCAGCCTCAGCTACCTAGTGAGGCACTCCGCAACTTAGTGAGACTCGGTTTCAAAATAAAGAATAAAAAATAGGGCTGGGGGTGTGGCTCGGAGGTAGAATGCCTCTGAGTTCAATCCTCAGTACCGCAAAAAAAAAAAAAAAAACTATGAACTCCACGCATTACCCAACACAATACCTAATGTGAACGTAAGTCTGATATCTACCATCCAATGCAGCAAGGAAAAACAGAAGCTTGTCATGGTGGTGCATACCATGTAACCCCAGTACTTGGGAGACCAAAACAGGACTGCAGATCTGAGACCAGCCTTAGCAATGGCGTGCAACTCTCAACAACCTAATGAAACCCTATTTCAAAATAAAAAATAAAAAGGACTAGGAGGTAGGATGCCCCTGAATTCAATTCCCAGTGCAATAAAAAGAAAAAGAATGAGAGAAAAGGAAGGAAGGAAGGAAGGAAGGAAGGAAGGAAGGAAGGAAGGAAGGAAGGAAGGGAAGGAGAAAAAGCAAAACATGACTATGAAAACTGACTTTATATGTCTTTTGATGCAGTTGTAAGGGAAGGAAGCAGATTGCTATGGTGTATGGAAATTTCTTGTTCAATTTTTTTTTTTTTTTTGCTTCCAAGATGGGCATAAAAATATCTATCATCTGAGTTTATGAAGATAAAACCATTTAAAACATGCAAATGACAACAACAAGAAGATTGAAACTATAAATAAAAATGTACTTTTAAGGAAAAAATAAATGACAGAAAAAAACACTTCAAAATCCTAAAAGCTCAGTTAGAGGGTGGAAGCATAAGCGGTATTTTTTTCCCTTCCCATGGTCAGTTAATGCCATGAATTGTGTTATTTTATGCAGGACAATACATAATACATTTAGAATGAATAACTCCACTGCTCAGTGGTTCTCAAAGCTTAAGAGTTGAGAAGAACTGCCTTGGGATATTTCATACCAGTGCAGATATCTGAGATGTAGCCCCAGAAATCCTAATCTAGTTGGTTGTAATCACTCAAATCACCCAGGAGCTGGATTTTGTGAAACCGTGTTATAGTGAATTATAAACAAGTAATGACTATTAAACTTAGTGCAGTGTGTGTGTGTGTGTGTGTGTGTGTGTGTGTGTGTGTGTGTGTATGTGTGTGTGTGTGTTTACTAGGGATCCAACCCAGGACTTTGTACATGCTAGGTAAGTATTTACCACTGAGTTACACCCCCAGCCCCTCAGTGATCTTCCCTCTTGAGTGTCTCAGGAGTCTGGAGAGTGGTGGAGAGTCAAATAAGAAGTCAGGGGAGTTGAAATTTTCTATTCATAAAAAGTCCCCTCACTCATTATCTGCTGTACATATTAGATTTTTTTTTTAAGGTCCTGCATCTAAAAATCAAATCAAGCCGGGTGGGTGGTGCACACTTATAATCCCAGTACTTGGGAGGCTGAGAGAGGAAGATCGCAGGTTCATGGCCAGCCTCAGCTACTTAGGCCCTCCGCAATGTAGTGAGACCCTGTTTCAAAATAAAAAATTAAAAAATAGGACTGAGGGTGTAGCTCGGAGGTAGAATGCCCCTGGGTTCAATCCCCTGTACTGCAAAAAAATAAATAAATAACCTAAAAAGTCGTTTAACTATTTTCTCAGTTCAGAATGGAAATGGTTACATCAGCATTTGATTTTGCATAAAATTTGCTATTTTCTGAACTGAGGGACTTCAATTGTCTCAACATGGTTAACTTTGAGAAGGAAGGGGAAGGAGAAATCACTTGCTAGGGGCTGAGAGAAAAGCTCAGTGGTAGAACATTTCCCTTGCATGTGCAAGGCCCTGGGTTCAATCTCCAGTACTGCAAAATCAATCAAACAAACAGAAAAGAAACAAAAATATAAACCTTGCTAATCAACTTATGATGTCCCAGAGACTGAGATTCTGAGAGTGTTCATCATTCCTGTTTTATAAATGGAGCCACCAGGGCATAGCATTATTTCATCAGGAAGTGATAGAGTGGAGACTCAGCCCTGGTCACTGCTCCTGTCCCAAAGCCTAGATCTTTCCATGCCCCACACTGGCAATGGACTGACTCATCAGCGTCCAAATGAAGGAAATAGAAACAAAGAGCCAGTGATGTTATGGGTGGGATGAGGCCGACAAGGGTGGGTCTGTGTAAGAGAGAAGTTTGTATCTCTCACTCAATGTTTGGAGACATACCCAACAATCATAACAAATCCTGGTTCTAGCCAGGTGTGGTGGAACACACCTGTAATCCCAGTGACTTGGGAGGTTGAAGCAGGAGGATCACAGGTTCAAGGCCAGCAAGTACTAACTTAGTGAGACCCTGTTTCAAAATAAACATAAGAAGGGCTGGGGAAGTAGCTCAGTGATAGAATGCCCCTGGATTCAATGCCCAGACCAAACTAAAAGGCAATAACAAACACACACGTACATCACACACACACACACACACACACACACACACACACACACACACAATGATAAAACAAAATAGAACTGTGGATAATCAATTACTTGAAGTTCAAAAGAGGAAAACATATCCTGACTGTAGGCTCTCCTTTCTGTGGTCCAGAGAAAAATAATCAATATGACCAAACTTTTTTTGTTGTTGTTTTGTTTTTGTCATCAAGAAGTTTAGGATAGATGGATTTCATTATGGTGGTGGCTGACTGAGTAATCTCTTCTTGTCTCATGCTGGGTCACAGGCCACCGCTATCCCTAGTTGTGTACTGGCTTAGACCTAGCTGGAAGTGGCACCTAATCTTGTTCACATTTCAGCCTAAATTCATGCCAAAAAAAACCAAAAAAGCCCCAGCTACGCACATGCCAGTTTTACAGACGTGCATTTGAAAACAAGAAATCAAAGAGTCAGCAAATAGTAAAGACTAGGGTTGTATTGTATGATTAATATACAGATGGGCTCAGAGAATTACTGGGAGATTTGGAGAGGAGAGAAGGCCGAGGTCCCTATGATGACATGAGGTCGATGAACCAAAACATTGCCAATTTCATCACGAATAATTATAGCTTCAATAATAAAAATACCTAATATTTGTAAAATACTTTTTTTTGGTACTGGAGATTGAACCCAGGGGCATTTTACTTCCAGGCTATACCTCCAGTCCTTTTTATTCTGAAACAGTCTTACTAAGTTGCTGTGACTGGCCTTGAACCTGTGTTTCTTCTGTCTCAGCCTCCCAAGTACTGGAGGGATTACAGGCATACACCATCGTGCCCAGCTTGTAAAATACTTTAATAAAGAAGAAAAAGGTCAACTGGAGACAAGAAGGTCAAAATGATTGCAGATTAAAGAGATCTAGGTTAATAGCATAACCTTGCTCTGCCTGGAAAGGATTCTGAGCATATTCTCAGTTTGAACCCTGGAGTCTACGTTGCTATGCAGCAACAGCAGGGTGCAAGCTCATAGGGTTCTCCCATGCAGAGACCTTGTTCCTACAGGAGGCAGAGCAAATTTGTAGGGAATGTGACCCAGGACCTCCATAGAATGGGAGATGTAAATGATAATCGTTTGTAAGTTAAGACAAGAAAGAACGAGTGAATGAATTTATAAATAGACCAGAACAAAGAAGACTGACCATCTTACTCCTCAAGAAGACCATCTGGCATGATGTGCATGGATTTGGCTACAGCACTACTGACCACTGTCCCCTGAGAAGTAGACCCCCTACACACCCACACACTTGTCCCTGGCACAGTCTGATTTAACTCCTACCTCTGGAATAAAACCACCCATTACTTGCCCAACAGATCAATTATTTGAAGCAATCAAGAGTTCGACTCAGAGGGCCATGTTTACAACATAGAGGGGAATGCAGGACTGGAGGCCAAGAAGGATAGTGTTTTAGGAAAATCAGCAGAGAGTGACTAACCACCAGCCTGAGCCTGCATAGGATAGGGGGCTAGTAGTGAGCCAGAGAGGCCTTTCTTAGAACGTCAGGGACCCTGAACAGGTCACTTAGTAGAAAGGGGGAGAGTCAAAACAATAAAAATTCCAGTTTTCAAACTAGAAACATAGTTTGGGTAACTGGCAGACCTTCTTAGATAAGAGGAGAGGGAAAAGAAACGCATACTCTCTCCTGCAACATGCACCTTCTCTTGGTTGAAATGACTTTCTGGTGTCCTTTCCCAAGTGCACCAACTCTAAAATCTAAAAATATATCTTTTCCAAATTAAGAAGAAAAAGTCATTGTCAGGCTGTCAAAAAAAAAAAAAGAATATATATATATATATATATATATATATATATATCAAGTAATAGTCAATGTACTTGGGGATGAGTGCAATGTAAAGCTTACGGAGATAACATAGTTCCTTAACCATGAATGATACATTAGATTAAAAACTACTCCCATAGAAATACATATGCATATTTGAGGATTTATGAAAAAAAACTGGAAGTCATAAAAGGCCTAGTGATTCTCAACATTATAAGATGCCTACACCCACACCCATGTTGGGTGCACCCCTTCATAGCATACTTCCTACAGTCTGAGGACCCAGGTGGGTGAGGGAGTGAAGCACAGTAAGGGATAACCTGTCCTGAAGATTCATTGCAAAATGTCTGTGCTGAGTGAGGACACTTGGAAAAAGTCCCCACAGATTACAATGACCACACCTACATCTCTCCCACTACTGACCAATGTATAATCATCAAATTAACAAGATGAGAAAAACTTGATTTGTGCTATCTTATTTTTATTTTTTGGTACTGAGGATGGAACCCAGTGGTGCTTTGCATCCAAGCTGCAGCTCCAGCCCTATTTTATTTTTCATTGTGAAGCAGGGTTTGCTTAGTTGCCGATGGCCTAAGTTGCTGAGGCTGGCCTCAAACCTGTGATCCTCCTGTCTCAGCCTCCCAAGGACTGGGATCACAGGTGTGGGGTACCTTGCACAGTTTGATTTCTACTGTTTTAAAGAAAAGAATCAAACTTAGAAGAAGTATTTAAAATGGTGAGTTTGGATGTTATGCCATTGACTAAAGTAAGAAGCCAGCCTCCTGGGCCATCGACTTCTTTTGCTTTCCTACCATGACCTGGAATTTTGTTTTTCTTCTTCCTGCCTCCACAGCTGCAGCCTTACTACTGCAGCAGTCCAACCCTGTCTGCATGACTGTCTCACTCCAGGGTCAAAGTGCTTTACTTATCTGTGTCCAACTCTGATTGGGGCCAGAAGTTTCATCCTTTCAAACTAGGGGAATCTTCTACTGGTAGTAAGTAAAACCTCTGCTAGTTCATCAGGATTTCATTGGCACTTATAGGTCATTTCCACAGGAAGCCAAGAGACCTGTTTAACTGAAGGACTTTTTATAAATGCAGTTTGCTTCTCAGAAATGATCCTAACTTAGGGCCCTTCACAGTTGGCAAAAACTCTAAACTAAATTTAAAAACTGATATACATTCCTAAGGACATACTAGCATTCTCCCTGAGCAAGTATGGGTTTCAATGTCCAGGATTTTATAAAGTCTAGGCACTGCAGCAGACCCCCACTCACTGCCTTGGCAAGGGGGAAAGAATGAGTTTAACTTTTCTCTTTGGCGCCAACTTTCCTGGTGTCGAATGATAATTCCTTGGAAGGTATAACCACAAAATATCAGAAACATGCTATGTTTATTTTGAGGTAGGAACCAGATCCTTTTTCATGGATCGAGATAATTTCAGATGCCTGAATCCTAACTGATTGTCTTGACTATGCCTGAATATGTGGTAGAAAGGTTTGGGTAACTGTTTGGTCATGTAAGGGGCAAAAATGAATCAAGGGGGTTTTCAGTGAATTACCCTGGTGATTTGGGCCAAAGCTTGTTTGTGTATAGTTCTTCCCTAAGACAGACTAACTAGCAAACTACAGGTTAACCTGGACGCTTCCTTCTACTCCTTCTATCTTAAGAGCAGAGACACTGGCTGTCTTTGTTGACCACGTACCGCCTCATTTAATTAACTGCTGTTTTTCTATTTGCACTTGACATTTAGAAGTTTTCTTTATATAGTGTTTTTAGTTCAGAAGCCCATTTACTTCAATAATGGTTGATAACAGCGTAATTCCCATTAGCACTATTTAATAGCTTAAAAAAAAACTTCAAATAAAGATTTTTTTTTAACGTGACCCTTTTCCTGCCAATAGGTTGTGATAAATAAGCCAGGTGCTTGGTCTCCAGGTTTACATAAATATGAATGACGACGGTAATGTGTGAACGAGACAGAGATGTAAAAGGTTTTTAAACCAGAGTTGAACAAAAAGGTCCTGTCTGTCAATGAAATAAAGCTGTTTTGAATTTGTTCCCAATCATTTGGCTCTGTTGCTGGAAGCCTGTGTTTGCTTGGTGGTGATTAATGGGAGGCGCACGGCCTTCGCTGAACACGGACAAGAACTGGCAACTCCGAACGGCATTCATCACACTCACGATCGGGCAGGTGTGCGAGCTCAAGTTGTCTTCATTTTCCCCGTTCCAGGTCATGGGGACACCTAGCTGCCTGCTCCTTGGCCAGGGGCAGCGTCCTGGGCCCACCTTCCCCAGAAACGGCCTGTCCCTGGAGGAATGTCTGGGCTCTGCGCTCCACTGATCAAATAATTCTACAATCCAACAAGTGGAGATGTGAAATGTGTAAAGAACCGCTTATCTAGCGCACGCTGAGCTAGACCCAGACCTGTGCGATGGAGTAATGCTGCTGCAGCCTTTGGGGGGAATTGGTTACGCGCAGGCATCTGTCCCGTTATATAGTTTGCATTGGAGACATTGCAAAAAGGTCATGTGTTGAAAGCATGTTTCTAATGCAACAATATTCGGAGGTGAAATAACTGAATTAGGGCTCTCATCTCATCAGAGGATAAATAATTTGAAGGATCAATCATTCGAATGGATTTACTGGGTTGTACAGTAATAGATGTAGCATGTCTGCAGGGAGTAGATCACTGGAGGGGCAGTCTTGGGTACTATGTCTGTCCCCGGTCACTTCCTGTCTAGTTCTCTGCTTTCCAGCTGTCATGAGACAAGTTGCTGTCCTCTGCCACACACCATGCCGCCACCGTGCTGGCCTTAGAGTTTGACAACTATGGGACTCTATCTCCAAAACCATGAGCCCCGCTAAACGTTTCCTCCTCCAAGTTGTGCTTGTCAGGTGCTTTTGGTCACAGAGATGTAATAGACTAAACCACACCTCAAGGATCCAGTTTCCAACATCATGTCCCTGCTCCTCTCTTGAGCTTTTTATACATGAAATGCTTCCTGAGGACCCTGCAGGGCACGTGATCATACAACTTTGCATTCAGTAGAAGAGAAAAGGCAGCATGGCACTACCCGCTGCTTACCATGAAGGACTCCAGATAATACAGACATGTAGCATGTGTCTCGGTTTCTCCACATGCATCACCAGGAGACATAATTGCCCTGGTCCCCAACATGGTTATAGGTTTCATGTGAGTGAAGCTATGGGACGTGCTCAGTACCCTCTGGCATGCCTGGTTCATAAACATCGACAGTTACTGTTGCTGCTACTTTTAGAAGGATCACAGAGTCTTTCCTCCAATGCTCTCTCCTCAGTCACCCTTACCAGATTCCACCAACACCAATGCTTTGTCGGCACTGTCTTAGGAATCTCCCACCATCACCGCCTGCCCCATCCCCTGGGCACCTGTCCATGCAGCCAATAGCCCCATGTGGGCAATGACCGTGGTCGATGCAGAGGCAGGGAGATGAGTAAGGGGGCCTGTGAATTCTGCTTTTGTGTGGGTGTCTGCCTCAAGGCTATTTATTTATTGACTCCCTCACAGATCCTTTTGCCTGGATCACGGGGCCTCCCAGGAGAAGCCATCTGCTGAGGCTGACTATGTTGGAAACTGTCAAAAGGGAAGGGAAGGAAGGACTTTTTATTTGCAGGTGAGGCACAACATTATGTCAGGATCATGTTCATTTCATCCAACCAACCATTTATTAATAAGCACTTTTGTTTTCCAGGCGGGGCTGCAGGCACAGAGAAAAAGAGCCGAGGATGAGCTTCCTGGCCAGTGGAGGAGACCCGCCCCAAACAAACAGAACATGTCAAATGGGAATAAGTACTGAGAAGAAACAGAAACAGGGCAGGGGAGAAAGGCATGCAGGCAGAGGAAAGTATCGCTTACATGGTGGTGGACAGGAGGCACAGCAACAGAGGCTCAGGGTGAGGAGGACCCTCCCAGGCAGAGGAATCGCAAAGGTCAGGCTTCCCCAAAGTCTTACAAAACAAACAAACAAAAAAACTGAGGAGGAGCTGGTGGGGCAGAATGAGCCTAAGGCACGTGGCGTCAGGTGAGGTGGAGGGGCAGCAGAAACTCAAGGCACACGGGACCTTGCAGAGGGTTTATTTTATTTTAAATTGTGCTACTGGGGATTGAATGAGTGTCTGCATTCTGCCTGGGTTGTGATGGTCTTGCCTGGTGAACAGGGAGAGCGGCCCTGCCTGGAATGTGTGAAGGCCGTTGAGGCTGGGCCTCCAAGGACCATCTCCAGCCAGGCACCTTTGGGAGATGTCCTAATACCCACCTTCCAGTCCACCTCCCTGATACTCCTTTCCAGAGCCTTCCTGGGTCCAGAGACGGTGGTGGCCAACTCTTCAGCTGTGACCATCGTCCAAAATTAAATGAAGGTAGCAAGGGCTTGGGGACATTAAACTGGAAAGTGACAACAAGCTACAACCAGAAGGCAGACTGACCCGGACTGTTTCCAGAGAGAGATTATCTAAGGAGCAAGGTTCTTCTGGTGGGGGACAGGCAGTCCCAAGAAGCAGCAGACACCTAGGGCTCAGAGCCAGGGGACCCAAGTTTCCCTACGGAAATAAGCGGGCACCTGAATGCTTGCTGATCAGACCCTATATATAGTTCAGCTCTGCTGGCCTGCACAGCTGCAAAGAGGTGAGTCTTTAGGAAAAGGGGGAAAAAAGTCCAGTGAGGCTTCCTGCAATTCACTTATTCATTCATTCATTCACTCATTAAACTCTCTCACTCATTCATTCAACAAAACCCAGGTTGGAGCTCAACTACAATGCGCCTGATTGGTACACTTGGAAATGAAATACAGGCCCCGGCAGATTCCCTCCTGACCCTGGTAAAGCCTATTGTGTTGCACTTGACGGCACAAATCACAAACAAGCAAGTAATTAAGACCATTACTGACCCTGAGGAGTGTGACAAAGGAAATAGGGAGCAGTGATGGAGAGAAACCAGCCAAGGTGTAGTGGGGTGGGGAGTGGGAGTGCTTAAGGAAGAGAGGACGGCAGGTTTCAAGTTAGCAGGTAGAGAGGGACCTTGGCTCATCCACAGGAAGGAGAGAGAGGAGACAGGCCTGGAGGGGAAGCTGCGGCTGGGTATCAAAGGCTCCCAGATCATGATGAAGAGACTGCATCTGGATTTGATGCACAATACTGTAGGGAAGGTGGTTCGCAGGAGAGAAGTGGGCTAAGGAAATAGTCTGAGGAATTTATGAACCATGTCCAGGAGCAGTGTTCATGAGAATTCAGGAAGATTCTCGAACCTTCATAACTCTATCGAGTTCTGATGTATGTGTGTGTGGGGTGGGGGTGGCAGGTACTGTGAATTGAACCTAGGGGCATTCTACCTTCAAGATACACCCCTAGCTCTATTTTTATGTGTTTTTTTGTTTAATTTATTTATTTACTGTTTTAAAATAGGGTCTTACTAGTAGCTGAGAGTCTCGCTATATTGCTGAAGCTGTCCACAAACCTGTGATCCTACTGTCTCAGCCTCCCAAGTACTGAGATTACAGATGTGCGCCTCCACTCCTCACTTCCATCAGGTTTTTCCTATTCTTCTGCATTTACTCAG